>JAHBCN010002124.1:0-98805 GCA_019359885.1 Listronotus oregonensis
GGTTTTTAAAAAAAATCTTTAGATGCAGTACTCATTATAGAGGGGGAAAAAAATATCCGAAAACTGGCGCGGGAGATCATTTTCAGCAACAAATTGAAATTACAAATTTTTAAATTTTTAAACCCCCGGGGAAGGATGATAAAATTTTTTATTAGTTTTTTCCCCTTTCCCCCTTTAAAAGCATCTTTCTTGCAACTCCCGCTTTCTTCTTTTTTTTTTTAAAAGAAATAAAAAAAAAAACCAAAATTTTTTTTTTTTGTTACCCCCAAATTTTTAAAATTTTTTTTTCGAAAAAAAAAATCAAATTTTTTTTGGAAATAAAATCTGCATTGAATGGTTTTTTTCAAATTTTTTCGTACTCTTCAATTTTTTTTGCAGCAATGATTTTAAAAAATTTTAAATTTTTTATCATATCTCTTTTGCTAAGATTTAAATTATCTTGTCGGATTATTCTAGTAGGTATGTACTATCGTACTTTTTTTAAAATTGTTTTTCTATTTTTAAATACAACACTAAAACCGTTTTAAGCTTCTATTCGGAAATACCAATCGCGGATATACAGAATTACTAAGCAAAAAACGGTCGATAAAAAAAAGACACCGAAATTAAAACCCCGGGGAAAATGTGGATTAGCCTTTTAAAAAAAAGTGACCCCCCCCCCCGAAAAAACCCCCAAAAAGGGGTCCCAAAAATGAACTATCCAAAGATTTTTTAAAAAAAAACCCCCCAAAAATAAATAAACCCCAACTTTAAAAAATTTTTTAAATTGTTTTAAAAAACGCTAAATTGTGTTGGGACCCTTTCTAAAGAACAACCTGCCCAAAGTTTTAGATTAGAAAACCAAAAATATGGGGCTTTTAATACGCCCCAAAAAAAAAATTGCCCCCCTTTTTTTTGAGCACGAATCGTTTTTTTTTTAAAAAACCGAAATCCACGCTTTATAATGAAAACAAAATTTTTTAAAATTTTTTTTTAAATAGTTTTGTTATTCAGAAATTAAGATGCAAGTCTGGAAAAAAATTTTTTTTCATATAAAAAAAATTTTAAAATTTTTTACCACAAGGTTCTTAAAAATTTTTTGAATCATGCAGTAAAAAAAAAAAAATTTTTTAAAAAATGAAGAAAATATCAGCACAGTCACCTGGAGACCCTTAAAAAAAAGAGTTTGGCCGTTTTTTTTCAGAATAACATGCAAAAAAAAAAAAAAGTAATTATTAAAAAAATTTAAAAAACCCTTTTGGGGAATGTTTTTTTTTTTTTTTTTGAAACCCCCCAAGTACTAAATAGATGACAGATATTTATATTTTTATCTTTTTCCCCCACCCATTAACTATATCCAAATCCCGAAACATGCCATTAGGTTTTTTAATCCTTTTATAAAACATACGAGAATTATTTCGAAAATTGTCCCGAAAATTTACACAATAATTATTTTGTCCTATATTTTTCATAAATTGCGCAAAAAGCGACGCTAAATTTTTTTTCGGAGTTGGTAATGTCATAAAAATTCTTTCATAAAGTAAAAAGAAACCAGCTAACTAGCCCCCCAATGGTACCTAAAATTTTTTTTTTTTGGTTACAAAAAAAACCCTTTTTTTTTTAATTTAAATTTGCCTTTCTAGGAATGTTAAACCAATTCAACAGCCGTTTTTTAAAAAATTTTTATTTGTGTGCATAAAAAAAACACATGAATTTAAATAATTCTACTGAAATTAATTGTAAGTTCAAACACAAATAAATGTACAAAACCAAAAAAAACCAAAAAAATTTTTTAAAAGGTGATAATTTTTAATCGGTCCTTAAAAACCCAGAATAAAAAACCCCTTGGGGTTTTCCCCTTCCCCCCTGAATTTTAAACAATAATTCCCCCCCAAAATTTTTTGTGAGTATAATTTTCCCATAAATTTTACTAGAATTTTGTATGTTCAAAAGGGGTTTTTTGACAACCCAGTACTAAAAACCCCTAAATTGGGCTCCCCTTAACCTCCATTAATTTTTTAAAAAATTTTGGGGGAATTTTCCAAAAAAAGCTTCTAAAAAAAATCCTTTTGAAAAAAAAAATTAATCTAAAAATATGGCGGTGCTTGCAAACACATTTTTTATGGTCAAGGTGTTAATGTAAGTTTTTAAATATTTGTGTGAAGAAATACAATTTTATATTCCCCAAAAAATAGAAAAAAAATTTTTTTGGGAATTTTTTGGCGTTTTTTGGGGAAAAAAAACCCTTTAAATGGGGGGAATCACATAATATCGGGCCTTTTGGGGAAAAATTTTTTTTTTATCTGGGAAAAGGGGATCTTCCAAAACCTTTGCATTCTTTATTTCCCCCTTTAAAAAAATCTGTTTGTGTTATTAATGATCCCACGGGCTGTAAGGGATCCGTCGTTTTTTAGGGGTTTTTTTTTGGGTTCTTTTTTTCCCAGGAGTTGGCAAGATAATTCCCCCCTTTTTGGGCCCCAACAGGGGGAAAACGGGAAATGCCGCTCTTTTACCCTTTTAAAACTCAGACACCTGAATGCAAGTGACGACATGCGTGTAACCATAACGAAAACATCAAAGTTAATTTTTTCCCCCAAAAAAAGGGGGTAAAAAAACGCATTTTTTTGGGTGGACAAAAAACCCGGGGTCCCGCAGTTTTATATTTGTTTCGACTTTTTTTTTTATTTTTAAAAAAAAAAAATTTTTTTTTTTAAAATCCCTTTCTTCGCATTTTGTAATACACTTAACAGCCTCAGTCCCAGTAATAGACCATTTATGCAAACCATTACAGCATGGAAACCCCCTTATTTATCAAAAAAAATTTTTTCAAAAAAATGATTTTTTTAAAGTCCCCACCAATCGGGGAAATTTTCACATTTTACCCCCCTTTCGGCCAAAAACCCACATAAAAATCGCTCAAAACACCCAAAAAAAGCAGAAAAAACGGGCACAAATGTAATTTTTTTAAAAAAAAGCGTATGCAAAAAAAAGGGATACCAGGTAAGTCGTTTTTTTTTTTTTTTTTTAAATTTAATTTTTAATTTTCTAAAAAAAAAACCCCCCTTTTAAAAAAAAATCGTGGATTTGTAATATTTGGACTTATATTTTAAAATACAACTAACCCTCAAATGTTTTTATTAGCCCCCCGGTTTTTTTGGAAGGGTCAAATGGGGGTAATAAAGGGGGGAAACCCCTTATTATGGGGAGGTAGGTGGATCTATGCTTGAAATATCCCTTTAGTCGTTTTTTTTTAAAAAATTTTTGAAAAAATCTGTTGATTTTTCGATTAGATAGATCTACGTGTAAGAAAAATGTCGACCCGAATTTGTGTTAATAAAGCTGAAAAATTTTTGTTATATTTGTGGCCAAGTTACCGCGAAGGGGTCCCAAAAAAACCCATATTTCACTAGAAAAAAAAAGGGTTTTAAACCCGTACTTTGGATGAAAAGTTGGGGGCCCCCGATAAGTCCGGGGGCCCCAAAAAAAGGGTTGCAGTTCTTGTTGGGGATAAATTACGGGGGGGAAAAAAAGGCCCCAAAAAATCTATGCCATTTGAGTTCCAATGGTTTGGGGGGGAACCTCGTAATCACGTAGATGATTGTTTTTTTTTCATGACGAATATAAAAAGGGAAATTTTTTTTTAAAAATTAAGGTAGCATTCAGTACCCCAAAATGTTCCGTCTGCAATGCGACCAGTACCCCGGGAAATTCATTCCCTTTCCCCCAACCACCGAGAGTTCCGTTGCGGAATCAGACCCCAAGTACTTCCCCAGAACCCGGGCCCAACACACCCCTTAGTTCCATTGATTTCCCCGATACCCCTCTTTTAAACCTAAAGGGGAAATTTGGGAAGACCTTGTTCGTTTTTTGGGGACCTCCCGAAAACAAAAGGGAACCCTTCGGATTCCGCCGGTGGAACCTTTTGGGAAAAAAGGGGTTTAAGGTGTCCATCAAAAAAAAGGGGGAATCTACTCTAAAAATTTTTTTTTTGCAGCGGACGGTGATTTAGTATTTTGCCATATTTGGGGGCCCCCAATGGTCGAACTGAACTTACCATATACGCCCGAAAAAATGGAGACATTCAAAAATTCGTCTAAAACAAGTTAAAAGCTGTTTTACTTTATAATGGAAATGAACATCCATCCGTTCCTATAGCTCATTGGGGAAATATAAAAAAATATGAAACGAAGATGATACCCGATGTTAAAGTACGAAGATCACAAAGGGGAAAATATGTGCAGATTTGAAAGTGGTAGCGTTATTAAAGGACGAGTCAGGATAAAAAAATACTGCTGTTTTTTTTGTAAAAGGGGCACCCGTGCAAGAGAAAACATTATAAAAAAAGGTTTTACGTGAAAAAAAGAAGTTTGGTTTAAAAAAATTTTACCCGAGAACCGTTGTTCAGAAAAAAAAAAATATTTACCTATTTTTACAAAAGTTAGGGTTGATCAAAAAATTTTTTAAAAGCATGGATAAAAAAGGGGAAAAAATTTCAACTATTTAAAAAGAAATTTCCCCTATGTGAAGCCAAAATTAAAAAAAAGGGAAATTTTTTTTTGGGCCCAAATTAGGAACTCTTTTAAAAATGCCAACTTCAGGACATTTTAAAAGGGCCATGAAAGACGGGCATGGAATGCATTTGAAAGTGTTTGCAAAAAAATTTTTTTAAACACCAAGTCAAAAAATTTTCGTGAACCGTGGAAAAACGCTCACGGCCTATCATATTTTAAAAAGCAACATGTCCCCAAAAATTCACTTTCTCCCTTCCCTTTGGACTTTTTTTCCCGAAAAAAAAAGGAGCTATATCGGGCGAGCATGGGGGGAAATTTCCCAAGACATCGCATCGATAGAGAAAAGATATACGGGTAGGGAAAATGTTAGCCGACTATTGCTGGGCCCCCAAAGAATAACCATCTTTTTTAAAAGGAAGAGTTCGGAAATGAATATTAAAAAAAAAAACACGAAAATGTTTATACTGAAATAAATTAACTGTTACTAAAAAAGTATCATACCTTTTTATTTTTTTTAAAATTTAAAAAATCAGTATTAAAGGGGTTTTTATTAATTTTTTAATATCAAAAAGTGTTTTCCCATTATTGAAGGGTGATATCGAAAATCTGAAACCAGATTTGGGGGTTCCCCCCCAAAAATATAAAACCAGCCACAATCATTCCCGGGGGGCAAAAAAAAATTTTGGGAAAGTTGGTATGTTATCTACAAACTGTGAAAAAATACGTCGTCAGAAAAAAGATTTTTTAATGAGGTATTTAAATCCTTTGCTTGCTCGGATTCAAACTACCAAAAAAATTCCACTCTTCTGTACTTGATACGTAATATACATTACAGCTAAATTATTAGCCGGGTTTTTAAATTTCCTTTTTTAAAAAAAGCAAATTTTAGTTTTTTTTTCTTATTTGTTACACCATAATAAAAAAAAAACGTCTGAAAAAAAAAATTTTTTACTACATTATCACAAAATAAAAAAATTTTTTATTTCCCGTATAAAATATACTAAAGTAATATGTCGACAAATAAAAAAAGGAGAAAGAATACATACAAAAAAAAATGATAGATGCCGTTTTGTTTAGTTCCCCTTTAAATGCGGTTGAATGTTTTTTTAATTTGTTATTATTGAAGGTTTTTTTTTTTCCATTTATAAAAAATTTTTTTTTTTGAAAAAAAAACTACCAGAACTAATAAACAACAATTTCAAACTATTACCTAGTTCTCGATTCCCGGTTAGTTGGGGGTTTCCTTTTTAAATTTAAAATTTTTTTTATCAAAAAGGGCCCGTGAAAAAAAGAAAAAAAGCCGAAATTTAATTTTTTTAAATTTTTAAAAATTAAATTTTTAAAAAAAAAATTTTTTGGGAAATTTAAAATTTTTGGGTAAAAATTTTTAACCAAAAACTTTAGTAAATTAAAATCTGTTTGCAACGTAAAAATCTCCTTTTATTAAAACCTAAAAAAATGTTTTTGAATTTAATTTCATTTTTTTTGAAAAAAAGCATTTTTGTTTTTTTTTTTTTTAAACTACTAAACAAAATGTGTTCTTTTGATTGTAATATTTTTGTTTTCAAATCAATGGAGCAAACGACACCGGCCCCTATTTGGTTATGAACAGAAATAATTTTCCAGGGTATCCAATCAATATTTGGTTTAGTGGTCCTCTTAACAAAGGGTTGGGAAACCACTGATTTAAATGTTGTTTTTAGCTAGTAAAAGGCCGATTATAAGCCTTTATTTAATAACCATTTAGGAGTGATTTTTGCTAACCCTACCGACAAAAAAACAAAAATTTAATTTTTAAATTTCCCAAAAGCGTTATTATTGCAGGGGATCCAGTAACTTGATTTCTTTGAAGTACAACGCTTGTCCTAGTTACATACTAAATAAGTAGTGTTAAATTTGTATACTAATTAGATATTCGAAAGGCTTTGTGCAACTGCAAACCACCAGCTATTTTTAAAACATCGTTTAATACTTGTCCGAATTTAATTTTAGATAATTTAAAGGACCAACTAACGCGGGAAATCTACTTGGATAAACCAGGGAAAGGCAACTATAACTCGTTGTTAAATTGAAAATTTAACGATTTCAATATAGGTGAATTTAGTACTACAAAAAAAAGGGGGTACGGGGATATCCAAAAAGACTAAAAGGGGCAATATTGTTTTTCTTATAATTAATTAAAAAAGAAAAAGCCTTTTTAGGAATGAAAATTTCGAATCAGAACCCTCCCTATCAATCTAATTAGGGAAACCCTCCTACTTTCCTAGGGGTTCCACCAAAATTTTAACCCCTAGATTCTTCCTTACTTCCCCCGAACTCTATCAAGCTTTTAGTAACTGCTCCTTTGGGCGCCTGACCAGGTTTGGCCAGATCTTACTCCCCCAGGGGGCAACTGAAAACACCGCCACGAACCGTTTTGGACACACCCCGGGGACTGGGGTGGTCTGAGAGATTTCTTTTCCAGCACCCTTTGGGGTCCTACCTGCTTTTCTACTTTTATCCTTCCGAAAAATTAATCAAATTACCGAAACAATTCAACTAGGCATTGAGACCTATATTCCCCCCACTAAAAAAAACCCCATAACTCCCAAAACACAAACCGTGGGTTTTTTTAAATCCTGTGACAAAACCCGACTTTTTTAAAAATTTAATCCCAAAAAAGTTTCTTCAAAACCCCAGTCCCGAAAATCGACAGGCTAGCATCAAGGAAATCAGATAACGACTATATCAGAAGAAAAAAAACCGTTTTTAAAAATCGGGGAAAAAAAGATAAAGTTTCTCTTGCTCAAATGGGAAAGCTTTTTGGGCCCCAAAAATATTAGTCAGAACTTTGCACAAATTTTTTTCCCCCCCTAATCCCCAAGATGGAAGTTCACCCCAAAAGGGAAAAACCGAACTATTTGCCAAAAATTTGGAATTTGCTTGATCCTTCATTAAACTTTCCTTCCAACAGTTGTCCCCGTTTCCAAAAGTCCGATATAATTTTTAAAGTCAAACAGATCAATATTCTTTTTTTCTTAATACTTAAAATGTCTGGGGTGGGTGGCCCAGCAATCGTCTTAAAAAATGTGCTCCGAGCTTGCACCATCTAACTCGCCCTTTCGAATTCAGAAAATATTTTCCCGAGAGTTGGGCTGCATGTGAACCTGTCCCCAAAAAAAGGGTCCAAAAATTCCCCTTTCCCAACTATAGACCTATATTTCCCTTTTTTCAGTTTTTTGGTAATGGAAATTCTTAATTCCAAAACTTTAAAAATCTGAAAAAAAATAAGATCTTTCATGATAGACAAATGGGGTTTCTCCAGTAGATCCACAGCTGATTTTTCCTTTTTCTCACACAACTGGAAAAGTCCCTTGAGTTTCTTGGTGAATCCCAGATCGTTGTCTTTACATATCCAAAACTTTCGATCAGGTTTGGCATGATGGGCTTTTCAAAATTCCTTTCTACGGCTTCCACCTAAGCTTTGCTTTTTGGGTTTCCAGTTTCCCTCTAATCGACGTATATCAGTTAGTGTAGAGGGCATTCCTCCAGCTTCTACCAAATTAATGCTGGGGGACCCAGGCCGTGCTGGCACCCAGTATTTTTTTACATTAACGATCTTTCTCTTCCACAATCAATCCCATTCATAGTTTTGCGAGATAGTACCCTCCACTCTAGTATTAATTTTTGCCACGTGTAATCCTGATTTCAAAAAAAGCGCAGGTCAATGGGTATCTCTTTCCCAAAACCTCAAACTTTTATTGGATTGGGGCGCCAAAAATCTTGTTCAGTTAGTGCCCGAAAAAACACAAATTCGTCGCGGGAAAATCTGAAAGCTCATCCGTTACATATGAGCGGGAGGGGGTTTCAGAAAAAGAGTCGTTTAACTTGTCGGGTTCTTTTGAGAATAACCCCAATCACAAACAATTTTATCCATAGCTTCCCGCTTCAAAAAGATTGGATTTCTCTTTCCGAGCCAGAAAATATTTCTCTTCCAATCTGTACCTCTGTAGTATCCCAAACGACCCCTCTTTAGAATATTTTTCCCGTTAAACTCCCCTACAACACTTAGCATTCTGGACTCCTTAAAAGAAGAGCGGCGTCTTATTAATGATCCAAACGCCCACCTCGACTGTAGGGGACTGTCGCTCTTCTATAGGTATTTTCACGGCTTCTGCCGAGGAATTGGCCAGTAAATTTCCCTTCTCGGGCCCCCCCAACAGAGAAACACGTGGGAAATTTTTTTATGCCCCCTTTTTAAGTTCAGAGAGGCCCGAACTTCCGCTTTCTTCGTTCCTTCATCCCAGAGTGTCAAGATTATGGAATGTGCCCGCGGGTTTTTCCTTCCCCCCCAACCCCAAAAAATTTAAGCCCCGTGTGAACAAACTCCCTCACCAACCGAAGACCCCCACGGTACGAAATACTTAGGCATCAGCCTTGGGGACTGCCCCAAGAAAAAAAAATTTTTTTCGCAAATCACTAAACACTTTATTGTTTTGAAAATTGAACTGAAACATAAAAAATAGATAAAAAATTCCCTTTTTTTTGGGGAATATTATTTATTGTTTTTATTTATTATCGTTTGATTGTTTAAAAAACGTTTTTAATAACAAGAATTTTTATTTATTTTATATAATATTCTTATAATTGAATTTATATTGGGGATTTTTTTTTAAAAAAGAATTTATATGCTATTTTTTTTTTTGGGGTTCCCATTAAAAAATGAGGTTAGTCCGGAAATTTTTTAAGGGGCCCCCGTATACTTTCTGAAAAAGTAAACACCAACAATCATTATAAAGAAACTTATGTAAAAAACATTTTTTTTATTTATTTTAACTAAGGAATATGGGGTAATTTTAAAAGACTTTTTTTTATTTTTCCCTTTATCTCTTTAGTGTGCGAAAATTTTAAATTTTGATTTTACCATTTTAAGTTAAACCCCAAAAAAGAGCACATGATGCCTTTATTACTATTTTGATAGCACCGAGAGTTACGGAACCCCCTAGGGAAGTAAGAAAATTAGATTAAAGAAAAAAAAAATTTTGAAAACAAGAACATTAATAAAATGAACAAAATCATCAACACTTTTTAAAAAAGAACGCTAAAAAAACCCAAAAGGGAAAGCTAGAAAAAAAATTAACACTAAAGTAAATGTTTAAATAAGCCACCGTTTTCTGAACACTTAAGCCTTTTAAAAACCCCCTTACCCAAATTAATGATTCTAGCTTAAGCACAATATGGGGGTTTACATTTTTGTATTTCATCCTGTATCTACTTAACGGTATCGATTTAAAATATTACAACCCCGGATTATTATTAGGCATACAATGACGCAACTTCTCGTCCATTTAACTGACCCTATCTCTAACGGTTTCCAATATCCCATGTACATCATCTTATTCTGGACACTCTGTATTTTATTCAAGATAAAACAGACTGTTATTAAAATAAGTATAATGCTATTTAAACAGCGTTGCCCATCATCATTTTAATTAAAATGGAAGTTATTATAAAAACGGGCGGATTGTTTTTTAAAAAAGTTGGTTATACTTGGCCTTAAAAAACATATTTTTAAGATAATCCTATTTACATTTAAATTATGTTTTTGCTTATTCGTCAGGTTTCACCACTTTTCGGTCTCTAAAATTGCTTTTATTTTCGAGTTTTCGGCCGCTTCTTTTAATTTCGTAGGAATTATAGTTCAAAAGTCTTTAGCCGTGGGATAATTTCTTTGAAATTATTTTTTAAGCTAAAAATTGTCAACATAATAAAAAGTTAAGTAGCAGATTAGGTTTTGACGTTAAAATGCAAAATACTTTATTGGCAGACGGTACGAGTGTAGATTAAATTTAAAAAAAATATATATTTAAATTAAATTAATTTTTTTAATAAAACATTAAAATTTTGTTTTTGTGTGGAATCTCTGTATCTGGATTTACTTAATAAAACTAAAGCAAATAAAGAAAAAATAGGAATTGTTAAAACAATATAGGATGCGAAAGAAAGGGGGGGCAGGCGCGGATCCACCGTTGTGGGCACTGTGGTCCTGCCACAACCCTAATTCACTAGTTGTAACTGGTAAAGTCTTACTTTCACTAAAATCTTGGACTTCATTGTCTTCATTTGTTTAAATTTTTACACAACGTTTCGGTTAGTGATGTATCTCCAACCGTTTTAAAAATGTAATAAAAACTTTCCCCGGGTACGACATATACTACCCCCTTTTTCACCGAAGAGACCGACTTTTCACGGTTTGAAAAAGGGGCCAGACATTCGGAATTTCTACACTAGGTTTGCTAAATATATTTTTCGTCAAATGAAGAGACAACAGGCGTCGCTTTCAACTGCGGACAGCATTTTAAAGCCCCACAAAAAATCATCCGTATCGTGAACGACCCTTCCGGGGACTTCAGGAAGAGAATCGAATTAGAAGAATGGAGTTTTTTTAGTGGTTTATTTAAAAAAAAATACTAGGAGTCCAAATTTTTTTTAAAAAGTCTTGGGGGGCCCATCTACAACTTGGTTTTTTTAATGGAAAAAAATACTTTTTTCGGGCCCCAGTTTAAAACCCCCCCCTAGTTCAAGAAGTTAAGCACCCAGTTGGGCGGGCATTTAATTTTTGGCTTGGTGTTTTTGGCCCTAGGTGATTGGTCCTTTTTTTTAAAAAAAAAATTAAATTTCGGGAGATATTTAAACCTTCTTCAAACTAATGTTGAAAACAAATAATGGAACTTCCACGGGCCCAAAATTTAAAAACGTTTTTCCAGAAAGGCGTCCCCCAATAAGGGAAAAAATCATAACAAAATTTTTAAATAATAATTTCCCAAAACCAGTGGATAGGAACCCCCGGAGACCAGTAAGATGGCCAGCCAGATTTCCGATCAAACCCCCCCCTTCATTTTTATGTATGGGGTCCCCCAAAAAAAATTAAGTCTTCTTTTTAGCCCAAAAGAAAACATGGATCAGTTAAAGCTGCTGTTATAGAAGGGGGTTTTAAAAAGGCTTACTTTAAATAATAAGGAGATCTTGTGAGGCAGTGCTGAGACGATTGCAATTTAAATGCTGGCTGCCGTTGCTGAACCGGAAAAGGGGGTCAAGCTTCGGTGAACAAGGGATAGTATAAAATTTTGGGTTTTTGGAAAGGGTTTTTAAAATTATCATTTAAAAACCTTTTAGATACATCACTAACCAAACTTTGGGTAAAATTAACAAAAAAAGACAATAATTAAGATTTTAGTGTTTTTGGGGAAAATTCATTGTCAAAACTTTCAAAAAACGTGGTAAAGTCTTACTTTCACGGTCTATTGAGATGGATAGGCTGATGGTAAAAAGGATGTGATAGAAGTATAACGATCCAAACGCCAAAACGCTGAGTCTGAATTTAAGCAATTATTTGCAAAGTGATAGAGCAAGCAAAACAGTTGGATGTTACATTACAATCCCCATGTTTAATTTCGGGGCAAACAAACAGGTCCAATTATGAGGCGAAATCGGTAAAAGAGTGTTTTAGGAAATCAGTATACATACCTCTATTAGATTCAAATATTAATGATTTGGAGGACAGATTATCTCCGGACGTACTCGACCTCTTTCATTTGGGATTTTTTATACCTATCCCAATTGACAGAAATTTGGATATCGATATTGTAAAAGTGAAAAAAGCACATGTACCGCCAGTTCATTAGCGATAATAAATCTACAGTTTTAAAGGAATACCGACTCTGGACGACAAAATGGAGAAAGAAAACTCAAAATAATTTGGTCATACCAGAGTCGATAGCTACACTCCCGGTCAGCGTACCTACCGCGAAAAGATAGTTTTCAACTATTCGTAGGATCAAATTGTGGTGCGCTTCAATGTTACAGGAAAGATTAGCTTTCATTAATATACATAGAGATGTGCACCTGGATGTCGACGAAATAATTAATGTTTTCGCGAAAAAGAAGCCTTAGTTGAATTTGTAATTTAAGGATTTATCTATAGTATGTAGTGTGCTTCAATTACAAATTAAAATTTTATATTTAGGAGAACTAGCCCCGATAGTCTTTATATTAAGCTTGAATTTGTAATTTAAGAATCTACCTATACTATATCCTTTGTGAATAAATAAATAAAATACAAAATCAAGCTTACGCTTTATGCTTTCCAAAGAAACCATATGCTTACCGGAAATATCAATAAAAAATTTGGACTTTCTATGCAAAGCTGCTGCTGCGGATGCTAACTTTGTATGGAAAGTAGATTTTTTTAAATTATTTCCGGTATATCGTTTCTTAGGCAAAGTTGTTCAGATTAATGGTCTAAACTTTAAGTCCATGGACTTAGAGCATAGACTTCATACAATGGTATGAAGGATTCGGTCAATTTCCCCAACACCCTGTATGCTATACTATAATATTATAAAAAGTAAAAGATTTGTATTTTTGGATGTTTGTAACAAATATACTCAAAAACTACTACATTTTTACTGACTGTGAGTAACATAAGCTATAAAAAATAAATGTCCACTCGTGTAAAGCCAGGACATGTTGCTTGTTTTTGATAAATGTATTTGATGTAAAATGGTGTTAAATTTAGTTTGTATTTAATGTTATCATTTAAAGATTAAAATAATCGTTCAAAACATAGGCGTAGGTAAGTCCATGATTCTTCATAAATGAGTTCGTACTCCGACTCTCACTTGGCCGATATTTGGGTGGCTGTGTCAACAATCTTTTTTGAGGGCTGGATCCGCGACTGACGGGGGAAAGGTAGTTTAGAAGTAGTAGTATTTGCATAGCGTCCATGATTAGTTCTATTAGTTCTTTTTAGGTTTTAAACACCCTGTATGCTATATTATAATATTATAAAAAGTAAAAGATTTGTATTTTTGGATGTTTGTAACAAATATTCTCAAAAACTAGTACCTTTTTACAGACTATGAGTAACATAAGCAATAAAAAATAAATGTCCACTCGTGTAAAGCCAAGACATGTTGCTAGTTTTTGATAAAAGTATTTGATGTAAAATGGTGTTTAATTTAGTTTGTATTTAATGTTATCATTTAAAGATTTAAAAATCGTTTAAAACATAGGCGTAGTTTTAAGTCCATGATTCCCCATAAGTGAGTTCGTACTCCGACTCGCACTTGGCCGATTTTTGGGTGGCTGTTCCCACAATCTTTTTGAGGGCTGAATCCGCGACTGAGGGGGGAAGGGTAGTTTAGAAGTAGTAGTATTTGCATAGCGTCCATGATTAGTTCTATTAGTTCTTTTTAGGTTTTAAAGGCCGTTGACACGATAATTAACAAATTTCTACTTTCCAAGTTAAAGTACTATTTTTAGTAAACGTAACTAAATTTTGTTAAATTTCACTCCCCGGGGTAAGGCTTTTGCTATCAGGTCCGCAAAAATATGTATTAAAGTTTTATAATCAAAACTTAGGTATAAAGAATATAAAGGTTTGTTCCAGAGTTCGTTATTTATCATTAAAAATGTTGGATTATGCTGTCATATTTTTAATTTTTAAACGTAAAAGATGCTCTGAGTGTTTAATCTGGTCCTTGTGTTGACTATTCAGACAAAAATCTTATACAAAAAGTTTAAAATACATGTTTCCATCTTATCTGTGGATTAGGAAAATTCATTATTCGTACTTTTAGAAAAGTTAATTGAATTTGGAATGGACAATTGCAGAACTTCATATTAGGAGCAAGTGTTTCGATAAAAATCTGCAAAAGGTCCTTTTTCTATAAGTAACTTTGTACTTTGCATAAATACACATTCAAGGAATATGGGTTTTGGTAATAGGTTAGCACTGCCTCACCATCAGGGTGCCATATTTCAGAGGTTATTTACTTACAATGCTATTTATAGCTTTTTTTTCATTTTCCTTTAGGTATCCCTTTTTGTAAATTTGCTTTTTTTAATATCTCTTTTTTTATTAGTGAAACAAAGTTCAGGCTGGATTGTGTCTTGTGTAATTGTTTACGCCATTTACTTTATAAAAACTTATTTATGATTTTAATAAAAAGATATTAGTATTATTGTTACTTAAAATTTTGTAAAAATAATTTATGTCTAAAATAAAAACAACAACGATTATGTCGATGTGTGAATATGCAATGAAGTAGGTAGTTCAAATTGTCTTATTTAATAAACAATCTTTTTTTAAAAAGGTAGTTTTTATCTAAAAGAATCACATTATAATTAAGATAAACAGTGCCATCAGTAAAGTATACATTAAGTGAAAAATAACTTTACGTTATTTATAAGTTCTTAATAAAGACTTTAACCCTTTTTAATTAAACTAGTTTCTTAATAATCAACTGTATTACTTTAAGACACAAACGACCTTTTCAAAATAGTAATTTACGTAACAAGTTTCAAAAGTGATATTTTACGGGATGAGTAGGAAATTTTCCGGAAGAGCCGTAGTCAAGTCCTGGAATCCTACGAATCCCGCAAAATCACTTATGGATCCTGTTACTTACAATATTTTTTTTGCGGGCGTTTATTATGTTAAAAAGAATCTGGATGAATACATTACTTATGAACTTTTTATTATAAATTAGACATAACATAACAATAACTCTTATGAATATATTACTTATAAATATTAATTACACAATTATAACAATTACTTATATTAATATTATTAGAGATATTAACAGAAGCGCATTATAAAAATTATTATTGTTAAACGTACTGGCATTTGTACTGGTTTTCGAAATATTAATTTCGTTACGGCCCTTTTTAATCTGTAATGCTAGGTGAATTTTGTTTCTCAAAGAATTTTCTACGTATCCCTCTACTTCACTAGTTGATTTCCAGCCTCCCTGTCTCTTTAAATTGGTTATACTACCACCACCATCAGCTAATAAAGTAGCTGAGCTTCTTCGCAAACAGTGCCCGGTGTACCCTTTGGGATGCGGTAATTTAGGAAATTCAGCAATTTTGCAGGCGATATTACCAAAAGTGTGAATACCAATATGTTGTGTAGTACATTTTTCGTTTTTGTAATATACAAATAATCTAAGATGTGGTGTGTTTGCTGGACGTAATGACAAATATTTCCTGTATAAAGAAATATTATTTTCACCAATGACGACAAAGGTTCTGTCCATATTGGTTTTAGAATTGGGAATTTTGATTACTAACATATTTATCTTATCTTCTATATCATTAAAACTTATTTTACAAAATTCTTTACGACGACAAGCAACTTGCTAAACTAATGATCAATGCAACCTAAAATATGCATACAAAATAATTGAAAGGAAGAAGAGAAATTACATTTAATTATATTACCTTTGTTACTAGGTAGACATTATCTCCAGCTACTAATAAGAGCTTATCTACTTCTTTTTATTCAATACTCTTGATTTTTTTGGTTTGTAGCCAACTAATTGTCTTTTAAGGAAAGCAATAACTTTGGGATAGCGGCTTATATCTATAGTATTTTTAATGTTAATTGTGGACTTAGGCATAAAGTAATTGCTCCAGAGCTCGAGGGCTTTAAGATTTTAGATTTTCCATTAAAATGATACCAAAGTCAAATTTCAAATAAAACTATTATTTAAAAAAATTCCTATATGGGGCGGACCTTACTGGTCACACTGTATATAAAGCTGAAGCAAATTTTGTAATTTTATTCATAAAAATATTTCCCCGAATTACACTAATTAGCTGTAAAAATTGTAAATATTTTGTAATGAATACTACCATTGATAAAAAAATATTAAAATCTTTTGAAATTGAAAATATATCTTTTTCGAAGTACACCTACTTAAATATTCACAAGAGAGAAGGCCAACGTCGGGAGATTTAAAAGTTTGCCAACATTTTCTGAGCAAGTTTTTGCCAATGCTGCGAAAAATTTAATAAAATGCGAATATCTGCTCTTCTAGAAATATATTTTCCCTTAAGACTTATTTTAAATTATGGCATTTTTTGTACTTGCCATTCAATACACTTCTTACTGGAATATTAGCTTTAGGGAAGCTGATACTAAGTTTTTACTAGATAAGTTTACAAGAAAACTCTTTTAGTTTGAGCTTAGAGTTGACACTATGAAGTTTCCATTCTGCTCTAAAACTTTTTACCGAAAAGTGGGAAATAATATTCTTCTGTTTTTATGTATTGGAAGATAAATTTTGGCTTTATATTTGAAAGCATAACGTAAAGAGCAAATTGTTTTTTCATGTTAAATGTTTTACCTTGTCGCACATGTATTTTAGGCCGTGAACAATAAATATTTTTTTGAAAACACTATTGTCTTTGAAAGTTAAAATTTACTGCAATAGTGGGGGCATAATTTGTCACAATATCGTAAAAGAGTTAAATGAGAGAATTGCAAATTTTACGCACTCGAAAGCTATAGTGCGTAAATTTTCTTAACGATTTCTTGAAAATGTTTGTAAATTTATACAGGGTAATTTAAATTCCATTCTTACCATAATGATTTCGGAAACTATGAACATGTTTAAATTGGGGCAAATTTGTGTATTTATTTATTTATTTATTTATTATTCTTTTAAAAAGTTTTCTAATTAAAAACATAGATTTAATACTACATATTTACATAGATTTTATTCTTGAGGTAGCCTGTTAAATGCCTTAAAAGTCATATACAGTCAACTCTTTTCAAAAAATTTATTGTTATGTCTCATACTCATAACACTAAAATTGCAGGGGTACCTCATTTGCATTTCAACATTAAACTGAGAATTTGTAGGAAAATAGTTTTGGTATTTTTTATAGAAAATCAAAAGTTTATAGAAATAAAGTGAATATACGGTCATAACCTTATACTTTTTAAATAGAGAAGCAGCATGTTCCAGGAAATCGACTTCTTTTAAGGACCTCAACATACGCTTTGGAAAACCAGCAATCTATTTATTCCTAATGAAGAACCCCAAGCAGTAATCCCATATTATGCTAGTTTGCTCTGAATACACCCATTTATGTACAGGAGTACTGCATGTACCTCTTTTTCCAAATTATTTACCACAAAACAAGACGTTGTCAATTTATTTGCCAGTTGTTCTATGTGTAAGTCCCACGGAAGTTTACTTTCTATGTTTAAACCAATAAATTTTATATTTTCCCTTGTTTTTAATGGAATTTTATTTGGGTTTTATTAGCGAACTCTGTGGGTTTTTTTCTTGTTTGTTACTGCTTTTAAATTGGATAATAACTGCATTTAGTAAGAGCCCATATTCGAAAAAAAAACAAAATTTTGGAAAATGATTTTTATTTTTTCCTGGCCTCATTTTAAAGCGGATTAAAAAATAACTTGCACATTTACGTTGACGCTTTTTTGCAATATTTTATAGTGATTCAGATTTTACATCCGACGTTTCATCACTTGGTCTCTATCATAAATTTCCTTATTCTTCTCCTTATCCTAATCATTACTCTAATTTCAACAAAGTTATACCTTAAAAGCTGGTATCTTCATGTATTTCTAAAAATAAAATATCTTTTTAGTTGGCCTTAATTCAGGCGATTGTTTTTTGTTTTTGTAAAAAGAAAATGTCAATACAGATTTTTAGTGAAAATGGGTTATTAATATAAACAAAGAAAGATATTAAAAAAGTGATTTAAAAGTAAAAAACAAAAAGTAGAAAGATCAACCAGATAATTTAAAGGATGATATATACATGTATATTCAAAATGTGACTTTTCTCTTGAACACATAAGCGCATGCGTTTAATTAAACTATAAACAGCCCTAAAAATAACCCTTTTATGTTCTAATTTGTGCCATGATAACATTTTAAAGGTCTTTTACAGTATCATATTCATGCTTTTCTGTGTTATTCAAAGTACTCCACAAAAACGTTAAATCTGAAAGCGCTATCAAACAGCGAAAAAAAAGTAACAATGTAAATGTGCAACAAATTTTAAATTCCCTTTTAAAAAGGAGTTAAAAACAAATAAAATAGTTATTTGTGCAACCAGTTTGGAAAAACACTCGCTTCGCTCGTTCCGCAAATGAATGTGAGTTACGAAAAATAGTGTTTCCCGACGCGTTTCACACAATATTTTTTCTAATTTTTAATAGGATATGATTCTTTTTTATTTTTTTCTAACTTTGACATTTAAAGTAACACTTTTCAAAACTCAATGACCTTGTCAAGTACCTTATTGTTTATCACCAGTTGCGAAAAATTTTACTTTTCGTAACTAGTTATGGAAACTAAGATATTTGACAACGTTAATGAGTTTTTGTGACTTTAAATGTCAAAATTAGAAAAACAGTTTTTCAACATTTTGGTTTTTTTAGATATTTTTCCAGGAACACTCGGAATTTTAAAATTTATAACCTATTTCAGGTAAATCAACCTTTTTATATTGGCGGGAATTTCTGAGGGCTAATTTGTATTTAATTATTTTATGATTGTATTCTGCAAATTTTAAAGGTGAAAGTATCCAACAATAATATTTATGGCCAGGTTCAAATAGCATTAGTGGCTATAGGGGGATTATCATCACATTATATTTTTACTTGTGTCTTAAATTGATAAGAATACAGTTATCGTGTTTGGAATCGAAAAGTGTTTAATCGTGTTCCTAAAACGAAAGGGTTTGTCACTAAAGGAAAAAAATGTTGTTATCCGGAAAGTAAAAAGTACGCTTTGGGTTCGCGAAAACTGACTGAAAAGTTTGCGGTTGAAAAATTCCAAATAAATAATATCATCAGGAATAAAGCTGAACTAAAACGAATTTTTAAAGAAGGTGTTAACTTAGAATAAAAGAGAAAATTCCCGAAGTTGGAGGATTTGCAGTAAATCAAGCCTTCTACAATTGATTCTGCAAAGCAAGAGGTAAAAATGTTCCAATATCTGGACCGTTAATTAAACAAAAAGCACTTGAGGCAGCAGGCAATTTATGAGTGGAAAATTTTGTAGCCTCGAATGGTTGAAACAACTGTTACCTGGCAATACTGGCCACCCTTCTATTAAGGCAAATTATTTTTAGTTTTATGGTGGCCATTATAGCCAAGTTTTACTATATATATTATGTCTGTTATTCAGAAATAATTTACACTATTTTTCACACTTTGTGCAGGGCTAGTCCTAAAATACACTTTAATAAGATAAAAAAAGATGTAAAATACTGTACACTACTACTAAATAACAAACAACCTACTTTTTGCATAATATTTCAAATAATTATGGAAAATTTTCTAAGTTTTTACATTCGTGTGCTATTGTATAACCTAAATGAAAGCATGAGTTTTGTGTGCCCTACTTTTCTTTACCTTTATTAAATTTTAAATTAATATTTTACATTCATGTACTTTTATCATAAAATATTTTTTTACCTAAAATAATTTTTTTTAAAAAATATAGTTTTATTTATCAGTATTCTTCATGATGATTAATTACCACATAGTAACGGCTAATAGCATCAATTTTTTCATAAAATATTTCTTTATGCTTCAAAATAATTTTCTTTTTAGAAAAGATTTCTTTTAAGATTATTAAATTATCTAATAAATATTGTATTATCTGTTAAATTAAATATTTAAAGGGCTTAATTCTCCAATCACAATAATACAGTGTAATAATAAAAATATAAATTTATAATTAAAATAAAGTATTGGTTAAAAAGCAAATTTATTTAGACATTTTAGAAATTTAACAGTGCTAGACTTGACATCCTGAAACTAATAATAAAGAATACACCTCAGTGACGCTATGTTCTCAGTAACATAGAGATTAACATTCGAACATAAGTCCAATTATTTGGTTCACAGAAAACTAGACTTTCTTTTCAGGAAACTTTTTATAAAGAGTGCACACAAAACTAGATACTTTGGCAAGGTGCTGACGGGCACGGGTTTAGAAAGTTTAAACACAATAAGCCGGAGGCATAAGACAAGTTAGTAGCAGATAAAGCTTTAAAATCAGTGTCTAAAATCGTTGACGTTAAAAATTTCTTCTCCATCACCATATTACAAGCAAATGAGTCGATTTTAATAGATTTAAGTACTGTCTACGGACGAATTAATTTTTGGTTTTTGGTTGTTTTGTACCGACAGCAGAATCTGCAGAAAATCAACGTTATCAGTCTGGACAGCGCAGATAATTTTTACTGATGCTTCAAGTTAATTTTTTTAACCTGATTCTACTTAGGATTGAATGATGGTAGGTAGGGCATGGTTTTCCAGAAATGTAATAAAACAAAATGTTTTTTTACGGATGTTCTCTATTTATATTTATATTATTTAGGGGTCTGGGTCTGGTTGATTTAAATTTCAATCTTGGGTGTTTATGGAGGTATCATGACCGCACAAGTTATAACTAACAATACTCTCAGTTGATATGATATATTGTGGGTGTAGGAATTTTAACTTAATAAAATAAAAGTCTGCTTAAAAGCTGGCTGATCTTTTACATAAGCTTTATGTGGTCTAGATAAAGAGACATCCCAAAAGAATATTGATATCTTATCTTTAAATATGCCCTCTTAGGTATAAATTATTTACAATTAACTATGTATGACATATTATGTGTACAAGAATTTTAAATTTACAACTGCTCTTTTACATAAGCTTAAGAATCCATTTGCGCCGCAAAAATTGGATCCGATTTGGGGTTTGGGGCATACTGTTTTTCTCAAAAACGGTATAAGTTATCGATAATTTTCAAAAACTATATGAAAGCCAACACTTAAATCTAGGCTTCTGCTGTAATAGTTTTTTAAATTTGGATTTAGTTTTTAATATTTCCTTGAGTGAAAGTTACCCTAAAATCGGTTATGTTTAGATACTATTTTCTCTTAACTCGACTTATATTTCAAAAATCCGTTACAGCAGAGGCATAAATAATTTCCTTACCTTTAAAATGGTGTATAATTTATGTCATTTGAGTGAAAAATAGTTACCGAAAAACATTATCTCCTGTAGGCTTGCAATCGGAAACAACATCGCATCGATACACCGAATTTGTAAGAACCTAAATAAAATATAATATTTTTAATGCGGCTATACGAAAATTGTGGTAGTGGGAGTTTGTTAGTCTTCGCCAACCGTCTCCGCGTCCTTTCGCAGACCCCTAAGGTGTAGCGTACAGGGTCCTTGATTATATTTACGTGGCTTCTGGAGCCTTTATTTTTGAAGAGAGAAAAAAATGTTTTATATAAAAATTGTAGGTTTTTCTTCTTATTATCTTTTGAAATTATCAGTAAAAAAATGGAAAAATAGAGGCAACTTCAACTTTTTTAAATGAAACACCCTGTAAAGATCTTTTTTTCTGATTTCAAATATATATATATATATACATTGATTATATTTGCATGAACCATTTTTGAGATATTTAAGCTTAAAATTTAAATAAATTGAAAAAAAAATCATATTAGTATCAAGAAAGCTATGAAAACAATAAAATTGTTTTAATAAATTTGACGTATTGATATTTATTAAAGTTTATTAATTTAACTATTAAAGTAGTTTGTATTGCTTTTTTGTCGATGGGCCATTCAGAAGAACAGAAATCGCTATTATGCGTCTTTTTTATGGTAACAATAATAATGTGACGACAGTGCAAAGGGAATATTACTTATTATATCCTTAACAACGGATACCATCTATAGATACTATTAAGTACATAGTAAGAAAATTTATTGAACAAAAAAGCTTTTAAATGAAGAAAAGGACTGCGGCTCGAAATAAAAACAAAGTTTTGAATATCCTCGTTTTTCCAGGATAATTATTATACTTTTTTTTGGACTAGCACTAACTACTTTTAATAATTTTAGAAAATCTCGAAATATCAATCTCGGATGCGGCATTTGAACTTAAAAAAATTATTTGACCTTAGAATTTTACAAATTTTAACCTTATACATTTATGTCCGTTTAGAATCATCCTGAACAAAACATGCAAGACCGACCTAAGTATGTATTGGAAATAGCTAGGTTTATGCAGCAGGATCAAAAATTTTTAAATAAAATTGTATTTACCGACAAGTCTTCCTTCACTTTAGCAAGAATGTTAAATCACAAAAATAAATATTATTGGTCCAGAAAAACCTCACCAAATTCAGCAACATAACATTTTCATTGTTTCCATGGCTTTATTGATACTAATATGAAACTTTTGTAATTTATAAACAATTTAACCTAAAATATTTCAAAAATGGTTCATTCAAATATCATCAATGTATATATATTTGAAATCAAAAAAAAAGATCTTTCATTGTAGCGTATAATATACAGGGTGTTTCATTTAAAAAAGTTGAAGTTGCCTATATTTTTCCATTTTTTTATTGCAATATTTTTTTACTGGTAATTTTAAAAGATAATATAGGAAAAAATCCTACAATTTTTGTATAAAACATTTTTTTCTGTCATCAAAAATAAAGGCTTCAGAAGCCACGTAAATATAATCAAAGACCCTGTATATGCACTCTTAATGTGGTCTGGAAACTGATACCAAAAGAATATCCATTACTTAAAAAAAATTAAATTAAAGTAATCTATTAAAGATTACTTATTGTCTGGCATAGAATGGAAAAATGGAATAGCAAAAAGTGATATTATCTGTAGAATACAAAATTCTTATTGATAGAGCTGCCAGGTGCACCTAATTTTTTTAAAATAAACAATTAAAAAAAAAAGTTAAGACATAGTTTTAGACTTACAACAATGTTTAATATATGTTAAATAATTAAAAGCTAAAATAAACCAAGCCAAAATAAAGAACAATGTAAACAATATTAGGTAAAGAATTTACGACAAGAGATAAAAACCTAAATAATAATTTAAAAGAAGTGAATAACAATATCAACTATTATTACGTTAAAACGATTTAATATATTATATTTAAAAAGAGGCACACAAAATATAGTCAAAAAAAAACCAGAAAACAAAAATTATCATCTCTCCAGACTCAATCTAAAAGGTCAAAATATAACTAAAAATTTAAGACACGTCAGTAGTGAATTTCATGAAAAAAATTCCCCACTATGTTTTTGAAACCAAAATAACTTTTACCCCATAATATGCCTAGGTCAAATTTATTTTGTTTTAATCTATGTTATATTGTTTATTAAAAAGTAATATATATTTTTTATTTTGCATCAAATAATATTTATTAAAATTCGCCCTTTAAACATTTAAAAGTACTATACTTAAATTTTAAAATAAAATTAAACAAGTTTTAAGATAAAATAAAAAACGGATTAAAAAAATAGTTAGCTTAGCAAAATAACTTTTTAATTAATTTTTGTAGGTAGCAGTGACCCGTAGCGGATCTAACAAAGCCGATAAAGTTATTAAAATACAAAATGTTAAGCCTGCGAAAAATGAAAACATATTTCTAAAAAACGTTTTTAACATCCATTACAAAAAACATAGATGAACCAAACTGTTAAAATTACGACTGAAACAAGTTAAATGCTTTTTAACGTAACTATCATTAAACTATTAGGTTTTCTAGAAGGAACATGGGTTTATTTCCAAGGTTAAATTTTACAAATTAATTGTTTCCATAAATTAAATTACTTCTGTTAAACGCGTTTCTTTCAAAAGGCCACAACTTCAAAAAACGCATCATCAGCTAATTTGCGAAACAAATTCCATAACTAAATATATAAGTTACGAAAACATAACTATTAATGTTTAACAAAGCATTAAAATTATACTAAAAAAATTAATAAAAAAGAATAAAATGTTACCGCCAAAAAACCTAATATTAATGCACCAAGATCGTATCTTTGTGCATGAAAATAATTTTACCTTTGGGGTAAAGACAGGATATTTTTGTAAAAGGACCCCGCACATTTTTTATGGAAAGTGGCCCCAGGTGAAAATGGCTGAAATCGATATATGTTTTAGCTTTTGTCCCCACCGCTGTGTTCACACATCGTTGTCGTGGTTGGGCCCAGTAGGATCTTTTGGAACATGCGCTAGAGTTGCTCGTTAACGGCAACTCTTTTGGCTAGCGTATGGAACGGGATCCGAAGCTAAAGATGAACACAAGGCTTAACTCAAGGTGTTAGCATACCGTGCTGATGAGTGAATGACATCCTGTGCCTTAAACAGGTGTCTCCAATGGTGCCTCTTAGATACAGGGTGACCTCTCAGAGTATCTAGCCTTACTGCGGTAATCCGGGGCTCTGCCGTGGTGGACTATTACATCCCTAGCTCCAAACAGAAAGCGGACAGAACCGCTTTCATAGGAAAAAAGTGACAAAGGTGCGCTGACCGAAATGGATAAATCCGTTTCGAGAGGTGCCACCCAAGGTCACAAGCAGACAAAGGTGCGCCGACTGAAACGGGTGAATCTGTTTTCATAGGGTAAGGCCGGAGATGCGGCCTCAGAAGGAAAATCTGGTTCCTGTAACAAGGACCTAGTAGCTACCCACGTCACTAGACCGGGACAGGAGGGCATGACGGATCTAATCGTGTGCTCGTCATACTTTCCAAAAGACAGGGACACCAGAACACATATTGTGTTCGTTTCCGGTAGCGACACGAGTAAGAGGAGATGTAACTCTCTTCCAATCTGATTTTGGATTCATTAGAAGTCTGATCATATTGGCAGAAATATAAAAAGGTGTGGGCCACAATGGACCGAGCGGTCGCAGTGGAGGGCGTAAAAAGTCCACTAACGTTAAACCTAACCTAACCTAGCTTTTGTCATCCTGAAAAAAAGTCTCAATGGGCACGAAGCTCCATTATGCGTATTTTGGCTCCTACGGAGCTCCAAAGCTCCACAGATCGAGCATTGCTTATGGGAAGTGCCCTCCGGTGAAAATGGCTCAACTTTCTAGCTCAAAAGAGGAATCCAAGCTTTTTTAAAGCTGCTGAGGCTATGGATGTAATATATTTATGCCAGTTAAGGTAATTCTCAAAAGTAACGACAACAAGAATAAATGACTCTTTGTTTTGCAGAATCTGGCTGCTTATATGTAGCAGATAAGCATTGGCAGACTTCTCTTGCGACACCGAAAATGACAGTTTTGGAGGAATTAAACTGGACTGAATTTTTGGCAACCCAATCCAGGAGGTCTTGTGAAAGAGACATTTGCAGTACCGGGCGCTTCTTAGAAGCTGGCTTAAGAAATTGTATATTGGAGTGGAGGGTACTAGTGTCAGCAAAAGTATGAATATAATGGATTGTAGAAGAAATAATATCGTTGATGTAGAAAAGAAACAAAGTTGGTGCTAGTACTGAGTCCTGAGGCACCCCAGTATTAATTTAGTAAAAGCTGGAAAAATCAACATTACAATGACTGATATACGTCGATTAGAAAGGAAGCCAAGAACAATGCTTAGGTGGAAGCCCATCATCCCACCTGGTCAAAAGTATTGGATGTGAAAAGAGTAACGATCTGAGATTCACCAAAAAACTTAAGTGATTTGTTCGAGTTGTGTGAGTCAAAAGAAAAAAGATCCGCTATGGATCTTTTATGACGAAATCCCCGTCTGTCACCTAAAATTTTGTGATTTTTCAAATACTTTAAGTCCTGGGAATTAATTAAGTCATTATATCATAATTGTTATAAATTATTTTGATTTATCCCTGTAATAAAATAAAAGAAATTTCTCAAGGTAAAGCTTAAAATAAACCCTCTGAAAAAATTGTTAGCAAGCTTAATAAAATTACTTTTTAATTAATTTTTCATGGAAAGCTTCAGTGATCCCTAGCGGATCTAACAAAGTCGATAACGTTAGGAAAATTACGAAAGCTGAGCTAAATAAAGGCGGAATCATGCTTTGTAAAAATCATTCAACAGCCGTGACAAAAGAAAGATAGATGTACCTAGCACTTATTAAAGCGCTTACTAAAACACGTTTAAGGTTTGTATAACATTTTCTTTGATGTTGACATCAAAGGTCATTTGACTTTCATTTGCAAAGGTCGTAAAATGCCCAGAGGCACTTTTAATGCCTTTTTATTTGTTTTAAATAGACGCGAAAAAAAAAGAACAGCAGAAAATAGGATAAAAAAGAGGCCAGTTAATGGCGGTACAACAGGTGTATGTGTTTTAATAACCGGAGCGGTTATTTTTTATGAAACATTATGGACATTGTGCAAATAGCTTTTTGTGCTTTTTGATGTTTAAATGGCTTTCGGATAATGTTTTAAATGTAGCATGTGTATATTTAAATTAAACTTATCGTGTATAACATTTCATGCTAATAGTGTGTTTTATATTTAACAAAGGATGAATATGTATAAATTTATATTATTTTACATTTTTATAAATATAATTTTTCTCCTATACATAACTATTATTTTACAATATTGTTATATTTATAGTTTTAAAGGAAAATCCAAAAAAATGCTCAATTTTGCCTCAGGTAAAACTCTACATAATTAAGGGTATTTATTACAGAAAGGTCAACAAGACCTTTTGTTTGTCGTATCGTGTTACTTTGTATAATTTTATAAAATTTTATTACCCAGTATATGATTAGAAATATTAAATTACGTATATTTTAAGCTCAATGTTGTAAACGTACCTGAGAAAATTTTATTTATTATTATGATATGGTAAAAATATGACAAAAAATTTTGGGCATTTTAATTCGATCTGAATTGGAATTTCTTAGCCTTTCTTAACTTTAAAGGAAATTTTAATGACACGTTACAAGTATTCCACATAGATTAAGTTAGAATCTGCGCGAGGTGTTCTTAATAATTTATACGAAGTCATAGTCTAAGATTTAAAAATACCACAAAAATGAACTTTTTTTATTTTGAGATAATGCACGGAGGCCTAAGTACTAATGTACCCGGGGTCTTAAATAAAGTAAAAGGTACTTTACTGACAAAGAGTTTTAAAGTTTTGGTAATTTAGAAGGACAAGAAAGATCCAGAGTTGTGAAAAACCCAGACCTGAGAACAATAACACAGCCCCACAAAATTAAAAAAGTTGAAGGTCCGAAAGAATTGACTATTGTATCTTTATGTTTTTGGGGTCACTAAATCTGAATCCGGGTAATTTGACCCTCATCAAAGGATTTAGGTCAAATCTGAATTAATCAAAAGAATATATTTTTGAATGAGATCGATCAATTTAATCAAATTACACAGCCCCACAAAAAAATTGGGGTCCCAAAGACTTGACCATGGTTTGTTTATGTTTTTGAGGTCACTGAATTTCGAATTCGGATTCGGTTTGATGCCATTGAGTCAGGGTCAAATCGCAAGCAAATTTTATGGGGTCAAACTGAACACGGATTCGTATCCAGCGACCTTAAAAACATGAATATACACTCTTTAAATTTGGTTTTGATTAATTTGGCACATTTGACCTTGAAATGCCCTTAAACCTGACCCGATAAGGTCAAACTAACCCCGGATGCAGATTCAGCGACCCCAAAAACAAACGGATACCATGGTCAAGTCTTTCGGACATTTAATTTTCTTTGTGGGCCTGTGTAACTTTGCAGATTTGACCTTCAAATATTTCTATACCGTGAGCTGGTGAAGTCAAACTGACCACGGATTTGTATGCAGCGACCTTAGAAATATAAGTATACACTCTGCAAATTTTGATTTGATCTTAGAATCCTTTGAACCTGACCTGATGGGGTCAAACTAACCCTAAATTCGGATTCAGCGACATACAATGTATACAGATTAGAAGAGAAGAAATACTTTCTAGCTCAAAAAGGAATCCAAGCTTTTTTAAAGTATATTTGTTATTTTACTTACAGTCTATAGACAGAATCCATATTCGAGATGTAATACGGACCGCAGCTGCAGGTAAGTGAACAGATATGATTTATATCCACACACGTTCGGATATAAATCACCAATCACAGGTATGGCTAGCATTACCTAGCAACCTTTCTTTTGTTTATTTTAAAACGTCAGACCGTCAATGACGTCATCTGTAAGCTGAGAGTGGTTTGTTTACGTCTACTGTAAAAAGTTTTAAGCTAAGATAAAAAAAGGGATTCCTGCGACGAATCTTTTGTGACCACCTACAGTAACTGGTATTCGTCGATTAGAAGGGAAACTAAAGAGCCAAGAGCAAATATTAGGTAGAAGACCATAACAAAAGAGAGTTTCTTTTGGAGCTCATCATCTCGACCTTTTAAAAACCTTGTTTAAGATAGTAATTTATTATTTAATATAAAGTTTCTTTGGAGTTTTTTTTTCAACTAGTCGATTAAGAGGTAGATAAACTATTCCATTAAACCCCTTCTAGTTAAATTCGATTTTGATTTTCCAAATCAAGCCACTTTAAAATTTAAAGCTCAAAAAAATAATGAAAGTTCAATTTTTGCAAGGAAATTAACCATTTAAGAGAATCCATATGTTGCTTACTTTGCGACGAGACCCGAATTTAAATTTCGCCATTACAGACCAAATATCACGGGTAATAAATTACCTTCTCAGTTTTTTTGACATATTAATCGCCCTTTTTCATTCACAAATACGATTTCTAAATAAAAGTAGCATTCGCAGGGGAAATATAAATATTTTATTTACATATCAGCGTCATTTGATAAATGAAATCAGTCCGACCTTTCATAGAGGGGAACGTTTGAATGTCCCTTTTTCTGTTAACTTAATAAATTTTTGGACCGCCTATATATTTAGTTTATTTACGATACTTTTATATAAGGTGTTTAAAAAACAAAATTAATTTTGAGAGTAAAAATTAATCTAAAGTAAAATTTCAAAAATTTTTTTATGAAAAGAATTTTTTTTTTCAATTAATAACGTAGACCAAGTTTTTTTGTGGTGTTTTGTTTGTATCTATTATCTTTAAGGAAGATACTATAAAGTATTTTAATATTAATCATTTTAACCTAGACGAGCGAAAATCGATTACAGACTCTGTGATCGGCTTGTATTTTCTTGCTTGTAAAATTCGCAACCAAGACAAAGCATGAGTGCCTCATAGTGCATGTAAAATGTGCATTGAGTATTTACGACAATGAAAGAAAGGAACATGTAAGTTTATAAAGTTTGAAGTACCTATGGTTTGGCAACCAAATAGAACCAAAAAATCATCATGACGACTGTTACTTTTGTATGACCAATATGGTGGGCATCAACAAAAACAATAGCCACAAATGAAGATATCTCAATATTTTTCAGCCCCATAAGGAAAATGTTTCAACATCAGTTTTTAACAGGCAATTTAAAGTACCTAGTGTTTCTCAAGATGATGACTAAAAATATTAGGGGCAATCATCATATAGAGATTAAAAGAAAAAGTGCCTTCTCTCTGGTGTACAGATTACTTCATATTGCACGAAAGAACGAAACGTATTACAATTTTTTTAATCTGATAATAGTTTTGTATATTGTAATGATGTGAGCAGCTTGCTGACATTCACGGGCTTAAAAACCTATGTAGCAAGTGATTGGCCTCTCTTTATTGACAGTAGTAAAAGAAGTCTTAAAGCAGTCCTTTTACATAATGACAATAAACAAGCTATGTAGAGTGAGCAATTGTTCTCACTGCATATGTTAAAAAAAGAATATGAGGTGACTTCAGCTATTTTACAGAAAAATATGTTAAGCATAATGAAGATGGTTAATTTTTTGTTGGTCAACAGAGTGGTTATGCAACATATTTTTGCTTTATCTGTCTCTGGGACAGTTGAGCCAAAATAAGTCGATAAGACAGAAAAAAATTGACCTGTGAGAGATAGTCTTGTTGTCGGTAAAGAAAATGTAACAAGCATTTGGTTTTCCGGAAAAAAACATTCTTCCGCCCTTAAAGTGAGGGCGGATGATGCAATTTGCTACAGTTTGGATAGAAATAGTCAATGTTGGTTTATTTCTCAAAAATTTTCTGAATTAAGTATTGGGAAATTAAATGCAGGCATTTTGGATGGACCTTTATATTTCTCTAATTTTAAGGCTTCTATGACTGTAGCGGTTGCACGAAAATTCTTCGGAAAATTACAAGACTGACAAGTATATGAAATTAGTTAAAGAAATGCTGCTTAACTTACTTCGACCATATATATCTACTAAATGCAGCCTTGCTACTTGGCAGTATGAGCAAGCGTGCCAGAGAGAAAGAAGAATTACAGCATAACCTTTCTCACTCCAACGTGCTGATTGGTTGACCAGTCAGAATAAGCCTTGAATGGATGTATAATATTCTCTCTCGCATGGTTGTTCGTTCGGCCGAGCGGCAAGGCTGCGTACCGATTGATTTGCGGGGTATATACTTTTCCGCTGACCAATCAGAACAAGCATCGAGAGAGAAATCTTTTTTTCTCTATAGGTATATATTCGAAGATAAGAATGTTCGAGCATATACCTACCAAGGGTATTCTTGCCGTGTGGCAGTGCAAACTGCGGTTGGAGGGAAAAGCTCAATAGGTCGAAGGGGGGAATATAACCCGCCAACTAATCGGCACGCAGAGCGAGAGAGAAATACCTATGATTGACTTACACGCTTGTTCGCACGGCTAAGCGGCAAGGCTATCTCTATAGATATATGCTTAAAGGTTAGAACTGCAAAAGTAACTTTAAAATTTTCATTGAACAAGTTATAATTATGTATAATATACAACTTAACAAAACTGACAACATTATATTTAAGTGCTAAAAGGTTTTTATAAAATATAATGATCTTCTTTCCTTTGTCTCACACAACTGGAACAAGTCCCTTGAGTTTCTTGGTGAATCCCAGATCGTTGCTCTTGACATATCCAAAGCTTTCGATCAGGTCTGGCATGATGGGCTTCTTAACAAACTTCCTTCTTACGGTCTTCCACCTAAGCTTTGCTCTTGGCTTTCCAGTTTCCTTTCTAATCGACGTATATCAGTTAGTGTAGATGGTCATTCCTCCAGCTTCTACCAAATTAATGCTGGGGTGCCCCAGGGCTCAGTGCTGCACCCACGCTGTTTCTTCTACACATTAACGATCTTCTCTCTTCCACAATCAATCCCATTCATAGTTTTGCTGACGATAGTACCCTCCACTCTAGTATTCAATTTCTTAAGCCACCGTGTAATCCTGATATCGAAAACAAGCGCAGGTCAATGCAGATATCTCTTTCACAAGACCTCAAACTTATCTTGGATTGGGGCGCCAAAAATCTTGTTCAGTTTAATGCCTCGAAAACCAGTCATGTTCGCTGTCGCGAAAAAAGTCTGCAAATGCTCATCCCTTACATATGAGCGGCCAAGTTCTGCAGAACAAAGAGTCGTTTAATCTTGTCGGCGTTACTTTTGAGAATAACCTCAACTGGCACAAACACATTTTATTCATAGCTTCGGCAGCTTCAAAAAAGATTGGATTTCTCTTCCGAGCCAGAAAATATTTCTCTTCTTCCAATCTGTACACTCTGTATGTATCCCAAATCAGACCCTCTTTAGAATATTGTTCTCATGTCTGGGGAATGGCGTCCCCTACAACACTTAGCATTCTGATCTCCATTCAAAGAAGAGCCGTTCGTCTTATTAATGATCCAAAGCTCACAGAAAGGCTTCCTCTTCTTGCCCACCGTCGAGCTGTAGGGGATCTGTCGCTCTTCTATAGGTATTTTCACGGCTTCTGCTCAGAGGAGTTGGCCAGTATAATTCCTTCTCTGGCAGCTCCCAACAGAGCAACACGTAGTGCAACTTTTATGCATCCTTTTACAGTTCAGTTAGAGAGGCCCCGAACTTCCCGCTTACTTTGTTCCTTCATCCCTAGAGTGTCAAGACTATGGAACCTGCTGCCCGCAGAAGTTTTTCCTTCTCCTCCCAATCTCCAAAAATTTAAGTCCCGTGTGAACAAACTCCCTCTCACCACACTGAAGACACCCACGGTACGTTAGTACTTAGGCATCAGCCTTCGTGGACTGTCCCAAGATAAAAAAAAAAAAATAAAACAAATGTTTTAAAAATTTATCTTACCGACTTGTGTAAATTGTTACCAAATAATTGACCACTCGAACTTACCTAGAAAAAAAAAAGAAAAATACTTTAAATTATCGTCACAAAGTGCGGTATTATTTTGTCATTAATTAAAATTTCCCTTTTTATTATGCATTCTACAGATATTTCTTTATTTAGTTTCAATTGTTACTTTTACAGTTATTTTATAAGATTTTATTAGATTGTACTATTTGAACAGCAAAATACATTCACTAATATGTAGCCAGAAAATACATCTTTTATTGTGAATATACTTGTACCTTCAATAAAATCTCCTAAATTTTTAAAATAAATAAGTCATGGTTTATATCAAGGTAAAATTGTACAGGGTGTTTCATTTTTAACACTTTTATAGGATATCTCCGTAATTGTTAGTGCTATTAAAAAAGTACTATAGGCGTCATGTGCTCTTTTTGGGTCAAACTTAAAATGATTTCAAAAAAATTACATAAAAAAAACTTTTTTTCTGCCTTTTCTCTTGTTTATTGCTCTTCTGCAACAACCATATTGCATTTTGCGATTTTTTACCAATTCTTTTTTGGTGAAAAATTTAGTAAAGAAACTTTTTTTTACAATTTTTCTCTCTACGCCCTAAACTTACAAAGTCAAAAAGTTGGATTTATTTTCCAATATTTTTTTTTCAACTGTCCCAGACGTTTCTGAGAGGGATTATATCTTGATTTCTCTTAAACTATGTATACACGTCACAAATATAAGTCAACCAACGTTCAACCAACGTTGAAACTGAATGTAGCAACGGCTTGGCCCCCAACTAATTGGCATCCAAGTACTGTTCACGCTAATCGAACTTTTTGGAACCAAAAAGGTCGCCGAGGTTCTGTAATAAGTGCTGTTGAGTAAACATGTCTGACGACGAGATCAATATTTTAAGTCTAATAAAGCTGTGTTACTCCAATTTATGGTTTGATATAAATAATTATAGCAAAAAAAACACAGTAATGCCAATACACTGTTGGCACTACTAAAAAAATAATGACCAGGGATGATGTTGGGAGCCAAGACCAAATCAAGTCATCAGTTGCATATATGGGCCAACGAATTTTCTTTTGATATGCCTCTAATTTTATCGTATTTCTATCAAGGCCAACGAATGTGTTTGGACACGCTGATTTGACTAAATAAAGTGTTCATATACAACCAATCAAAGCCAACGAATTCGTTGGTTGGCTTTCGTTTCTATGTGAGTACATTATGTACGTACGCTCATTATATACATCTTTTAAAGGGTTTCCAACAAAAACATGCCTGCCACACTCGTACACCTAACTAAAAACAGATAAGGTTTAGTCTAGATGGGCAATGGGCTGTAACATTAAATACTACATTTTTTATCACTGTTCTACATTTTAACTTTTTTTTGTAGCTCCCTGCTCTTTGTAGGGGTTTTTGTATCTATTTTTGTAGTGTACTGAATTTAAATATAAGTTTAGTTTATACCTATGACACATAAGTTTGTAAAAAAAATAAAATATGAGAAACCCAAATCACCAACAATCTAGTGAATTTTTAAAAATAAAAAAACTAATTTGGATTTCTTTACATCGCTAAAAATACAAACATCTTTGCAACAGTGCAACTAAACAGAAACTAACATAAAATTAAATCAAAAAAATAACTAACTTTAAAAGGTTCTTATGATTTCTTTCTTTACATAGTTTTGTATTTTTCCTGTCTTATTGGACTTCTACTAATTTAAAAGAATAGAATAGAATAGAATAGAATAGATTTATTGAGTGTTGTACAAATTACAAGTTTGTTTACACATGTCAACTAAAATTTTAAATATGTAACTTTTGAGCTATTTTACAAGAATACCCTTTACAGGTTTACAACATATTATTATAATAAAAAAATTAAATTTAATCACACATTTCACAAAAGAAAACAAAGCTTATTTTTAACCCTGAACTAACTTACAAATAAGTATCACAGGTAATATTACTTAATATTTATAAAAAAAGTTAAAAATTTTATCACAGACCAGATTTCACAATCTCATGACACTCCAAAGACCCGAAATTTAAAGAAAACTAATCTTTTATATCATACAAGGTATTTTGTATCAAAAAAGACTTGATAACATTATTGAAATATCTGTTTTCCATCGTTTTTATTTTGTAAGGTAACAAATTAAAAAATAGTGGCCCAAAATAATTTACACCGTTATCTGTTATGGGTCAACCTTATAAAATTTATTTTTATATCTGTTTTGTTTCGAGTATTGTATTCATGTGTGTCTTCCTTTAAAATATAAGTATCAATGTTCTCTTTTACATACTTTAAAACAAGTATAGATATACATCGAAGGCAAAGTCAACAAACCATTTATTTTAAATATATCAAAAATATCGTCTCTATAACCTCTGTCAAAAATTATTCTGATAACTTTTCGCTGCAAACCAAAAACTCTACCCATATAAGGTGAATGCCCCCACCCAATAAGACCATACTTACAATGTGACACGAAAAGTGAATGATATGCTAATAATAATGATGTCCTAGGCATTTCATATTTTAATGATCTAATTACGAAGACGTTTCTTGCCAGTTTATTTGAGAGGTATTCAATATGATGCTCCCAAGAAAGAGTTTGGTCAAGATAAAAACCCAAGAACCTTGAGGAATTCTGCTTTACATGAAGCTCTTTGTGACTAAAACACAATAAATTTGTTTTATTTTCATTCAACTTTAACCCGTGTTCCACAAACCACCGATAGGCACTTTGTTCAGCTTGTTTCATTTTTACGCTTACACCTTCGCTTGTCTTATCTTTTACTACTAAGGTGGTGTCATCCGCGAAAAGTACTGGATCGGCACCAAACCAATATCATTAATATAAATCAAAAACAGGATGAGACCAAGCACCGACCCTTGAGGTACCCCGCAGCTGATTTTTTTTACGTCTGATTTTTTGTTTTTTGTAAAGACAAATTGTGATCTATCAGAAAGGTACGAGTATAACAGCTGTACACTTCCTTCATCAAAATTAAATTTTTTCAGTTTATCTATAAGTAAACCATGAGAAACACAGTCGAATGCTTTTGTAAGGTCACAAAAGACCGCTCCCACAATCTCCCTACATTCGGTGCATCTATAATTTTATTTAAAAGGTAAATAAGTGCATCTGTTGTTGATTTTTTAGCTCTAAAACCAAACTGGCCAAAATAAAACAATTTTTGTCCCTCAAAGTAATCAAGGATTTGTTCTTTTAGTATTGACTCAAAAACCTTCGAAATTATAGGTAAAATAGAGATGGGTCTTAGATTACTTGGGTTATCTGCGTTTGCAACCTTTGGTATAGGTACAACCCTTGCTATCTTCAAAATATCTGGAAATTCGCATTTTTCAATACAGTCATTTATAAGGTCAGTCAAAGGATATAATATCTGTTCTCTAATGCTTTTTATTATTTTACTATTTAGTTCATGACAATCTAGGCTAGGTTTATTTTTTAATTTTTTTATATGTTCCCTAACCTTATTATAGGAGACTTTTTTAAATTTAAAAATTGGAAGAGTTGGTATTTTTACTTACATATAAGGAATTATTTAAACTTGCATTTATATTTTTTCCCACATTTACAAAAGCAATAACTTTTACAAGGATTAATACACCATTATAGAGCTTTATCCTAAGTTTTTCCTTTTTTAAAGTTTATCAACGTTTTCTGTGGGAATATTTGCTCTCAGTGGCATATTTTATACTCGACATCATAAATCTGACATGAACTCATTTATCTTGTTACAATAAAAATAACTAGACGGGTCATTCAAGAATATATTAAGAGAGCAGAAAGAATAAAATGGATCTCAGTTTTAAAAATAATGTGTTTTGTTAATACAGGGTTCCCCATAATAGACTAACTATTTTGATATTAAAATAAATTCTTTATGAGATAAATCAATACGTTTATTTTTATATTATCTTCTATGGCCTTTGGGATTTGAATCAACATATTTTTAATCGATTAGGCACCTGTTACAAAACTAGGAAAAATTGATTTTTGTAAAAGGTTATTTTTCTAATAAAGCATCATTATGTTTGAACACATAATTTAATGTTTAGTTTTAATTCTCATGGATTATTCACTTTAAAAACGAAGCGACAGTACATACCGCTAAAACCTCTAAATGAGTTCTGCGAGAAGTGTTTAATGTTTCACTATTTAGGGATTTAAATTGACTTTTAAGGTCTCCGGACTTTTAACTGCACCAGACTTTTTTCTGTGGGGCTATTTAAAGTTAAAGGTTTTTGCAACTCGTCCAGAAAACATCCAAGATCTTGAAGTCCAAATTCCTGAAGAGGTCCGGTGAATAAATCAGGTTTTTCTTCATCGTGCATAAATCATTTCTTATCAAATCTTAAAAAGTGCATTGAAGGTAATTTCATTTACTTAAAAGACGTAATTTTTAAAAGTTTGGATTAGTCGTATGTTATAGTAAATCCCAAAGAGTGAATTGTAATTAAGTGTAATAAAATGTTAGTTTTATTATTTTTTAACAATTTAACTGAGCAATTAAAATGGGTAGTCTATTATGGAGAACCCTGTATAATAAAGGGAGATTTATTAATAATGTTATTAATTTATTTTTTTCAACAAATAAAAAAATGTCATACAATAACAAAATACAAATTTACTTGTGCTTGCACATCAGCTACTGTTACTTTTCTATTATTTAGTTCCTAAAAAGAACCGGTAGCTAGCACTACGTTTTATTTAGCAAAAAATGAGTTATACAGGGAGACCTAAACATACATGTACAAAATTCTACAACATAATCCCCAACATCAAAACGGTACGATTTGAGCGAACTAACTATGTGAAATTGCTTTAATAAGCCTGTGGTTAGAGTGACAACAAGTCTAAAAAATTCTGGTATTCCTGAATGTCTTCAAAAACGTGTTTTTTTGTTTTAGTGCGATTTTTAAAAGTCCTCCTTTCTTGCATAGAAATTATTGAGCGCATTATCAGCTTTATTTTCAAATAGTAAGGTAGCTTTTAAAACCCCTTTGATTCTCTATTCAACACCGCTTTGTTTTTTAAAATTCGGCCTAGCCTTTCCAAACTTACAAGCTTTGAATTTTAGCTCAAATATTTTACTAAAAATTAATAAATAATTGCAACCAAACTTTTACTTTTTTACTAATTCCATTTGACCAGCCACTTTATCGTGAAAAAAAAAGTCAAATATTAGTTGTTTTTTTGTAAATTATTTTTAACACATTAAGTATTTTGCAGGATAATATTGATAAAATTTTAGTTTGTTCGGTCTGGAATGGCTAGACCCAGAATTGAAGGGCCATTAAAAGAAGGTGCCTTTCTATTAAAAAAAAGGTGATAGTACGTTCTCGGCACTAGGCCACGTGACCACAATAATTTTTATACCATAATGTAGTTTTAGTGAAACCATTTCACCTAAATTTTACTCGACCTGGATATCTTGTAGGGTTCAAAAGTTAAAGAGGCGGAGAACTTATAAAACAGCACTGTATATCAGATAATAAAAAAATATATATATTATATATATTATATATATATATATATATATATATATATATATATATATATATATATATATATATATATATATATATATATATATATATATTATATACAGGGTGATTTAGAAAAAAAATCATTGCATAGTGCCACCAAAAAGGACACTAAAATAAAAAAAAAAGTTCCCATGAACGGGCCCAATTCGTTTAAAAGATAGGGGGTTTTAATTTTAATTTTTTTGGTTTTTTTTTAATACCCAAATCGGTCTTTTTTATACATGAGTCTTTTTTGACTAAAAAAAATTTTTTACTCCTTCTTTTATACTTAAGAAAGGTATACCTTGTTCCGGTAGAAGAATGGTTCCAGTACAAATGCACGCAAATTATTCAAAAACCCAAAATCCCTTTTCAAAACCAATGATAAATAACATATTGAAAATTTTATAATGACACTTGTCAAACTAATGTAATAATTTTAAATTTTGTGTTTTTGATTAAGTTTTCATTGGGTTTTCACTGTTATTCAAAATTGTTTTTAAAAAAGGTTCATTCATTTTTTAAGAATACAGGGACATGATTATGTGTTATGGCGAAGTGATCAAATTCTTACGAAGCTCAACGTATCTATCGAGAAAGATATCTTTTTAAGACAAGTTCCTAATGTTGAAAATTTTTTAAGGCATAGGCGTTTGGGAAAGATGGATGTTTTAAAAACCAAAATTGGGGTAGTTTTGAACTCGTCGCACTTGCGAAACGAAAAACTTTTTACGAATGGTAGAAAATAATCCGAGAACAAGCACCGGAAAACAAGTTCAGCGGTGCAAACCTCAACCGTGAACCCGGGTTAAAAAAATTTTCAAAAACAACCCTTGCCCATTCTTTCCAAAAATTCATTCACTATTGGAACATGACTTTTTCCCCGGCAATTTTGGGAAAGGTTGCAAAACCAAAGAAAAAACATTATTTCATAATTTTTTTTCCGACGAAGCTTTTTAGTCGTGATGGTTTTTGAACCTACAAAAATACTTTGGGGAAAGATGAAAATCCTCATCAAACTGTAATTCAAGTCACCAATATGGGTTTTCATTAAGTGGGGGTATAATCGCAATTAATTGGCCCATTTGATTGCCCAACGATTGCATGTACGTACTTTTTGGAGAATGATTTAAACACATTATTAGAGGATGTCCCATTGGTTTTTGGAAAATGTTTAATGGATGGGGCGCTTTTTTCTCGAGTGGAAAAGGGGAAAAAATTTTTAAAACGTGGATTGGTCGAGGGGGCCGTAGCGGCCAGCTCGTAGTTCCATCTTAATCCCATCGATTTTTCACTGGGGTTTATGAAAAAAAGTTTTTGGAAAATAAAAAAAGAAAAATTATGATAAAATTATAATGGAGATTTTTAATAACCCGGAATATTTCAAAGATGCCGTAAACTTTAAAAGGAGAAGGGAAAAAAAGTTTTAAGTACGGGGGAAAATTTTTAACATTTTAAAACTTTTTTTTTAAATTAAAAATATTTTTTTGCATTTTAAAAAAGAAATTTTTATTTATATTGTTTTTCAAATAAAAAAAAAAAATTTTTCCCCTTTTTTAAAAAAGGGCCTTGGGGCCCCGGGTTATAACTTTTTTTTTTTTAGTGTTTTTTTTGGGCCTTTACTTATTTTTTTCCCTTTTTATATATATATATATATATATATATATATATATATATATATATATATATATATATATATATATATATATATATATATATATATATATATATATTTTATATACCGGTGTGCAATTCATGACTGACCATAGGAAATACCATGTAAATTTTGATACATTGAAATATTGGATCCCCTATTGAATTTACAACAAAATTGTATTAGACTATTTTGAAGACGTTAATAAGATTAGCTCACATACTAAATTTCGTTTTTTTCTGATAAGGCAATTCAAAGTTATTTAAGAAAAACTATTTGTAAAATCGTTGCATACCTGCTACATATCTTAATGAATCCACCAGTAATAAATAAAATGTCTTGTCAACTTTTAATTCACGTTTTACTTTGTATTAGTTATTTCAACATGTTTTACAGTATTGAAGAGAAAATAATGGTTGTAATCATTAAATAAATACAAGTAATTACATTGAACTACATAATGAAATTTTTATATGATTAAACAATTTTATAGTAAGATGAAAAACACACATAAAAACTGTCTAAAAATACGTTTTAACACAACACATTAAAACTAAAAGCTAATGTTTTTTAATTAGATGCTCAAACAGACCTCCGTTTACTGCTAAAAAATATCCTAAACGGTTATAAAATTCAAATTAGTTGAAATGCCGATAGTCGATCGCACGCCGCTAAAATTGAAACTTTTAATTCTTCTAAATTTTAATAACTCAAATTTGTATAAATAACATTTTTGATATGACCCCAAAGGAAGAAGTCGTTTGGCGAAAGATCAGGAGACCTAGCTGGCCAATTTATGGTGTAATTTGGTCCTATAGTTAGTCCATTGAAAACATTTTGAACATATTCCCTTACTTCTCGTGAATTGTGTGCAGGACAACCATCCATTTGAACCAAATGCCTTGATTGTCAGGTGCAACTTCTTCCAATGGCGGCCACACTTGATTTTGTAAGAGTTCTAAAAAAGTTTCTGTTCCCAAATTGTGATTCAAGAGAAAAGGTCCAATAATCCGATGTCCAAATATACCCGCCCAAACGTTTACCTTTTGAGGGTATTGAGTCCTTGTAGATACAAATCTGTGTTCATTTTCTTTGCTCCAGTATCTGATGTTTTGAACGTTTGGTTCATTGTTTAATGTGAAGGTGCAGTCGTCACTCAAAACAAATATTGCGTAAGAAGCCCCTATCGTTATTCGCCATTTCCATAACTTCAAAACAAAAATCTGCATGATCATCTCAAATCTCATCGCCTTTCCTTAATTCCTGATGTCTTTGATATTTGTACGGATTATATTTATATTTCTTTAATTTGCGTAGTACTGTGCTGTGATCCTTTCCTACAACTTTGCCAAGAAGCCTGGTGCTAATTCCTTTATTTTCTTCTACATGAAGTAAAGCATCTAAATCGGCATTATTTTCTTGAGCTCTTCGATCGAATACATTATTATTTTGCTCTAAGCAGTTGCATTTACTAATAACAGTACCTTTTCTCTCAAACTTATGAACGATATTTTGAACTGTTGTCTTACTTGGAATGTGTCTGTCAGGAAAAAACGTAGAGAACATGTCGGATACTCTTCGATAAATATTTAAAGTTTGGTAATGGGTCCCTTACATACACTTTCTGTTGGTTTTACATTTTTCTGTATTATCCTAGTAGAAATACATTTATATAGCATGTACATCCCTTTTTAAATCTGATCTTTAATACTCTGTACCGAAAATTGCGGCTACTTTTTGCATAAGATAAATTTCATCCGGGGCTTCTGCGAGAAATTTGTCAATTTGTTCTCTTGTAAATATTTTAGATTTTTTCCGTCGATATCCTTTACCCTTTCGCTTTAAAAAGGCTTTTTTTAATTTCAATTAAATATCTTATTTTTATATTAGCTCATAATTTTTCTGCCATTGTGCATCAAGAACCCTGGTGAAAAAAAGGGCGTTTTTTGGTCTCGTCTCGATCCTTTGAATATAGGAGAGAACCCATTTAACAAATATTATGTACGATATAAAAATATATCTATAAACACGTTAAAAATATTCATTTCGTGTTTCGCACCAATCAGAACTTTTTAAGGAATCATTTAAATTATAAAATTGTTTGAGTTAAAAATGAAGTTAATCTGTATAAACTCTTTTACTTACCAAAGAGAGATGTGTAACAATAATTAAATCAAAACCTTTTCCTCTTTGTTAATAAAAAAGAGGTTTAAAAATTTGAATTGCTTTATTTTAGTAGTTATATTGCGAAAAATAAAAAAACTTTCAGCATTTCATGAACAACGAGCCTAATAATACAATAAAATAATGCGCGTCCGTCTTGGGGTTAAAGATATCACTTTAAAGAATGAATATATTTTAGCGCCTGTAGGGTTACAATAGTCTTCCCGTTTTTTCTTAAGACAGGTTCAGCTAGATAAATTATGATGGTTATATAACTCAACGAGGAAAAAAACTCTCTCAGGATCCATAGGACTACATTTCTTTTTTAAGTTTTCTTTTATTAAACTTTATCACCGACCTTTTCTCTAAAAATCGAGAAGAAAAATATTTAGTTCAGGACGCATATTTTAAGCCGAGCATCATAAATCTAACTAAGGCGATTTGATTCATCATGCTCAACTGAAATTGGTATAGCAATGTCGGGTATAAGGGAGAATGGAATTTTAGATCATATTTTAAAATATTCTTTTATTCCATCAATAATCTTTAAAGATAAAGTGAGGTTTTAACTCGATTTTTATGGTATATTTAAGTATAAAATAAAACGTGTTAAAACGATGATCAAGGCGTAAAGAACACGTGATAGATTTTCTATTTCCATTAATTTTTAAATTAAATTTTCATCCTAATAGTCCAGTAACTGAAGACCTGAAAGTACCCAAAGCTGTAAATAAATATGTACAGTGTTTATTTGTGGCGCAATTCTTAGGTTTTTGCGTATGTTTTCGAGCGAGAAAAAGTTTATTACGATTCCGAAGTGAGAACCCGCTGAAAATGGTCCCCCAAAGTCCCAAAAATAAGTTTTCCGCGAATATCTGCCAAAATATGCGAATAAGAGACTTTTTTTTCGGACAAAAAATGAATATTACCTCAAAATCTACAAAAATGGTCTTTACCATTTTTTTCGCAACACCAATATTTTTCGCAAAAACGGCCGTCGAAAAATCCATAACATACAGATTTTCTAGAACTCCGGAAACGGCTAAGAAATGCAGATGGGCAAAACAATTTTTTACCAAAACGCAAGAAAGATGGTAAAGGAAAATTTCTGGGATCATTGAACATGCTAGGGTCTTACTATAAAAACAAAATATTAATAACAAACCATTTTTTCAAAAAATATCAATAAATTAATGAGATACTCTCAAAATATTATGAAAAAAAAAATTAACCGCTTTTTTTAATATTCTAGAAAAATCAGAATGGACCCAAACTCATATACAATGATAGGTACGGGTTTTCCCATTCCGATGAACTTTGAATGATTAAAAAATGTACATTATTGCCCGAGTAATGGAACAATTCGTCCGCCCACTTATAAGTAAATCCATGAAGAAAGCGGCATTCTAGCGGTAGAGCGGCAGCTGAAATGAGGGGACTTTTGGGTCCCGTTATCTCGAAAACTATCGATATTTCGAAAAAAATTATAAGAACCATTTTTGTAGATTACAAGACGATCTTCATTTTTTGTCTTAACAAAATTCTCCATTTTGCATATTTTAGCGGAAAACTTATTTTTCGGGCCTTAAGGGGCCATTTTCAGCCTTTCCCACCTGTTAATGTTGATAAACTTGTTTTCGCTCGAAAGCATCCCCGAACACCTAGGAATTGCGCCACAAGGGAAAAATGTACAGATTTATTTACAGCTTTGTCCCTTTTTTTACTGGACTAAACAGAAGTTTTTGAAATTTTCGCACTCATTTTGTAAAACTAATTAACTACCAGTTCGTAAAAAACAACTAAAAATTTTTTGGAAAAAAATCATAATTTGTTGTTTAATAAATTGCGTTCAACGCGAAGGTGAAAATAAACACATGGTAATTAGAGGGTGGGCGAATATGAAGAAGTCCCAAAGTAAGCCGCGGCATCGTCATGGTGCCATGACAACTGCGACGTATTTTGCATCTTCCAGGCTTTATTTTCTACGGGCGGATTTTTGAGAGACCAAGCCGCAGATTAAAAGGAAAATGATTTAACGGTCTATTACGAGGGCTGCCAGATAAGAACATAGAGCTTTCGTGCAGTAAAATTTGTCTTAAACATAGTACTCATAGTTGTTATCACCAACTAGAAGAGCCATCATTAAGTAGTTCGGAAAATTCCTAATTATTAAATAGAGGTGTTACCTACGCTGCATTACCCTATTTTTATGATTTTGTTCTTGCTAATGCCAGCACTTAACGTTAAGTTTACCAAGGGGTATTTATGCACCTTGAAAATGTACAATGTTTCATTATAAAAGGAACTCAAAATACCATGCGGTGAAAACCATGGAAGACTAGAATGAGAATAAATCCTAAGCAAATAAAAGATGATTATATAAAACAAGATTATAAAAAAAGCAATTAAATATAGTTAATCTAATAATAGAAAGATAAACAAAACACTAGTTTTAAGTTGAAAATACAGTAGAACCTCAATAACCTAACGCTCAAGGTTTTTTTACTGTATCGAGAGTTGAAATTAACGAGGTTTAAAAAATTCGTATGTATTTATGTATTTTGTTTCATTTTACGTTTACTTTATTATCTTTTAATTTTATACGTGTATTAACGAGCTATTTTAGTGAAAGACCTAAGTTCAAAGCAATAAAATTTTAAAGACCAAATTTTTTTGTATACTTACTTACGAGTCACTGATAAATACTTTAAATTATGGAGATCACCAAGGGTACTACTTTAAGTTATTAAGGGTCAATGGTAATATTATTTGTTAAAGCTATAAAGGTTTTGAACTTTAAATAACGGAGGTTTTCTGCTTTAAAGGAAAGGGAACAACTTTTTTTATGTTGCCGAGGTTTTTATGTTATCCAGATTTAACCTATCAAGGTTATACTGTATTTGAAATTTAAATTGCCTTAAAACAATATAACTCATATTTTTATTCTATTTTTAGGTATTTTTATATTTTAACTTAAGTGGTCTAAAAGGTTTTAAATGACATGACATGTTGATAAAACATTTAAAAGAAATAATATTCCTTTTAAGGCTTTTTCCTTTCTTATTTTTGGTTACTTTAGTAAATAGACCTAAAAACAAGAAAAACAAATACAGAAAATAAAAAAAAAATCGGTCAATGTAAAGTAAATAAGTGAAGAATGCAAATAGTGCTTGGAGAAAATGAATTCTACAATTATTAATTAATCTAGGCCAAGTTCCCATCTGACGCACTCAATGTGTATATTAACACTTATGTAAGTTTTAAGCTATTTTCTTTCCTATCATAAATAAATACCTTTTTTAAATAATTAGGAAGATTTTTTTATTATTATACACTGAAATCGAGATATAAGGACTAATAATAGGGGGTTAAAACTACCCCCTTAATAAGAAAGAATACAAAAAACATGACCTCAGATTATTTTTGTTTTTTAATTAATGTTTTGAAAATATTTTATCGTATTTTGACTATTATGATATTTATTACCCCTTTCCCTCCCCCAGAGGAGGAAAAGTACCCCTAAATTAAAAAAAAAATAATAAAAAACTTTATTAAATTCTTTTTTTGCAGCTTATCGTTTAAGAAGCGACAAACTAACAATATTTTTAGTACAAAGAAATCATTAAACCCCCCATCTCTGAGAAAACTACCCTCAAATTGAATAAAAAGAAAAAAAAAATGTAATTGTGGAAAAAATATAATTTTTGGCCTTAACTCTTTTTTGGCTAACAATAACAAGATGTACAATGAACAATTTTAGATATACGGTTATCACCAAAATGTCAGGTGACGGAAAATTATTTGATTACCATTTTATATTTCACCCAAAAAAACATTGACCGTTGCAAACATAAAATATCAATTTTAAACGGCCAAATCTTTTACTGATAAAAGATTGAATAAAAAATTTGAATAAAAACAACTTTAAATAAAGGCTACAAAGTTTGGCTGTTTAAAAAAACACTTTTATGCTACTGGCCAAAACTGAAAATTTAACAACCGTTTTGACTAACATTTATCAGTCCAAAACATAAAAAATAATTATTCGATAGGGGTTAAAAGGACTGAACATATTTAGGGACATGTGTTCTGACTTTTCACTAAAGGATTATTTTTTTCAAACAACACAGTTCAGATGGCGCAAAAAAATTAGCATTAAAAAAAATTGAAAAAACTTCATTTTGCCCATAACTTTTTTTCTGTTTATTTTAAGCGGTTCTGGTTGGTCTCAAAATTTTCTCAATTTCATCTTTATATTTTTTTTGTGAAAGTAATATTTTTCCAGATATTTACGCCAGAACGATCCGGTTTCTTCATTTTTCGTTAAGCAACTATTTTTGCCAGGACATATCTCCTTTTATACTCATAATACAAAAATAAAAAAAAAATCGTTTTATTTTAGTCTTACCAAAACTAAAGTACTTCATATTAGTATTTTATATATTTTTTTTGTTTGTAATACTACCACATTTTCAGTTAAATTAAAAAAACTTTAAACAATGTAACATTTTTTTGGCAAAAATCACAATACTTGGAAGGGGTTTATTATTTATGAAAAGTTGTATTTCATGTTTTTATGATAAAAAACGATAATTTATCGATTGGGTACCCCCCATTAAATGACCTCCCCCCGCCGCCAACCCTTTTTCCCAGTATCGGAAGTTGTTTAATTCAATACTGGGAACCTTTAAGTTAAGTTCTTTAAGTACCTGCTTTTGCTCGAGATTTGGGTTTCGTGATTTTAACTTCTTTAGTGTACTAGTAATAATACAAAAAAAAACATTTATAAATACAAACAGATCAGTAAAAAATCCGCCAAGTTAAAAAAAAATCGCTCCAATTTTAGACCTCATTGAAACTTGGCCCTTATATACGTCAGTATTTTAGATAAATAGGTTTTATAACAAAATAAACTTAATATATCATGCAGTGAAAATAAAAACTTTGGTGAAAGAAGATTGTGCCAAATTACCATATTAATATTAACGTAACAAAAAACTTATTTCTAGTTGATATTACACAGACAATAAGACTCATTTATTCTATCTAAGTTACCTTTATTATACAATTTAGGTGGTCTGAAACATCCTTAATGGCATGCGACTATACCTTATGAGGAAGCCAAGATTCGCAACTCTAATGTTAATGTAAAACCAACTCAAACATTGGTTTCAATACTGTCTCAGCAAACTTTAATATGAAAATGTATAGTAAGCAAAAGTATTTAGAAACTAGTTACTATTTAAACAGCACAAGTTAAAATTATTTTTAAAAGACGCATAAAGTTTTTGATTTTATTTAAATTTAAATAAATTTTAATTTGTTGGTTTTCAAATTTATGCTTAAAAGAAAATATTTATTTAAGTAAACTGCAAGGCAAAACGTTAATTAAAGTTATACGAACTTTTATTTAGTTTTAATTTTATTTATTTTACTAAAGTGTTATTACAGTTTAAAAAATCATTAATTATCAAACAATTTTATGTCACAAAATAAAAATATTTTAAATACTTTTCAAAGCGCGTATAGGGTCCTCTTATATTTATCGAAAGTAATAACCACGTACAGCCTAAATTCTAGGAGCAGGTGTACAAAAGATTGATCGTATTACAGCTGGTGAGGGGTGTTGCACTATTTGGTCTGACCTAAAGCTGTTTAAATCGAAATTGTTCAGATGTGGCTCAAAAATTCTAAAAAAAAATCCTTTAATAACATTATTTTTTGTACTTTTATTGTCTTTATTTGTTAACTGGTACACAACGTTTCAGTTAGTGATGTATCTCCAACCGTTTTCAAGTGATAACTAACAACTATTTATTTATTTATTTATTTATATTTATTCTTTATTACATAGGTTTCCTATTTGAGAACAAAGCATGCCTCAAATATAAAACTAAACCTAATAACTATAAATATTTAAAAACACTAATTTAATTATATTTAATAATTTTTTCGCATTCAGTATTTCACCATGACGAACGGGTTTTAAATACGAGTTTTTGTCAATATTAAGCCACCATACGCATAATGTTTATAAAGTATTTGTACAAACTTTGTACGAAATTTTTTGACTAATTTAAAGATAAAAAGTTCAAGGAATTGAAAAGATTTTTGAATTTTTCTTTCAACCAATGTTTGCTATTAGAATCATTTTCAAAAAAATTTTTTATGTCTGGTTGAAATTAAAATTTTTATTTTTCTGCTCACACATAATAGTTTTGTATTTCTTTTTATTTTATATGTTTCTTCAAAAAAAAATTAAATAATTTTTTATCACCAAAATGTTTCTATGTGCCACTAAATGTATAAAAACAGCTTGTGTCTTAATTTAACTAAAATTGAGCATAAATAAATAAACCCCTACATTTAAAATATTTTTTTTAAAATAATTTAAACGTATTGTAAGGTTAAAATTGGCATATTTTATAATTTTAATCCGAAAATATAGTTTCCATTATTATTTATTTTTAAGTATTAAAAAAATATATTTTTATTTAAATACTTAGTTTTATTACTACCAAAAAAAAAGGCAAAGACCTCCCCAAGACTTTGCAGCAAGACCAAGACCGGGTGGTGCAAGACTAAGACCAAGACCAAGACCTTCCTTTGGCTTGCAAACCAAGAAAGACCGGTTTGCAAGATCAAGACCAAGACTAGCCCGGTCTTGGTCTTGGGTCTTTCTTTACCATCACTACTAAACTTTTGGAATTGAGTTTTAATTGGTGTTTCTCAAACCATTTCATATAAATATTTGCTACCACTGGTAAGGTGATGAACCCACCTGTAGTCCATTATCCTGGCATAGTACCTATCTTTTACCAAAAAGAAGAAACTACGGCGGCACAACCCCAACAACCTTATCACTTCATCTAGTGGCAGGGTGGTGGTTCTGCTAAAAAAATATCATTATATTCAAGCTAAAAATAAACGATTTCTCTGCTGCTTCATTTTATACAAGCTTTCCCATAAAACAATTTTATCATTTTGGTTTCTTTCTACGTTTTTAAGAATATCAACAAAATGACTTTAACAAACGGTGGTGACTTACCGATTAGTGTATTATTGGGTTTAAATGATGTTTTACCAGTGAATATGGGTATTGCTAGAACTGGTAATTGTTTTTTAAGGGTATGTTCCTTATGAATTTTTTGTAGAATCCATAAAGATGTGAAGGTTTACTCATGTGGTATAAGACTTGTTTTGGTTTCAGCCCAGGAACATTTTATTTTCCTGAGGTTCTGTAAATTTTGTTCTCCCAGATGTTGTAGTTCTTTATCAAGAGATCTGTATTTTCGTCTTTGTTGACTGCTGTTACTTAGAAATATGTGTCTTTTTAATTACAACAAATCATTTCTATTTAATCAGATAGAGTTTTTCTAATTTTTTTAAAAATAATGAAGGTACATATTGTAACAAATTATTCTGTCAGTTAATTCTCAGTAGAAATTTTAGAATTTTCTTAGAATCTAAGAATAATTAAAATATCCTAATTTAAATTATTGTCTAATTATTATATTATTATTATTATTAAAACAATATTAATGTTCTTTTTTTCCATTTTCAAAGGTTTTTTTGACAGATATTATTATTAAATTAATTTATTTTTACTGGGTGCCTTACTTTTTCTATCACTAAGTATATAATATCAGTCATGACATTTTATAATTATAATTTGTAACAAATATGTTTCAAATGATTTTAGTTGTAATTAGAATTTACATTTATAAAGTATTTTCTGTTATTTAGGTATTAAAATGTCATGTAATTTACATGGTAACTAGAGTTGCGGTAATTGTTTGTGCGATGTATTTTAACGTTATTAAATTAGGCTACATTTTATTTTCATTAAATAGAGTATTTCCAGCGACAGAAATAGACCAGGTGAATGGTTTTTAAAATTATGTCAAAATTATTTGGGTAGTAATAACTGTGCAAAGCTTGGTATCATACAGGATAAAATTAAATGCTTTATAAATTATTTTGTTTATAATCCACTTGGTAACAGCTATCTAACATTTTCACACTATGTTTTGTTGAAGGTGTTACAAAGATAAGTTTCAATTAACATAAATGCTCAACCCCTTTTTTCGACTCAAAAACGGTTAAAGATACATACAAACGTAAATAAAGTTCAAAATATTAGTGTAATTGATCCATAGTTCAGAAAACGAAGCTGAAATAAGTGCAAAACCTCACAATTTTTTTAAAATGCATAGATTTGCATGTAAATTTGAATTTAGCTTAACTTATCCTCCTTTTAAAATCTATATTATGCCGATAAGCGCTATTTATTTTTAGGGGAAAATCCCCCTTTTTTTGCAAAAAAACCATAAAACTAGACCTTAAAGCTTAAAAAAAAGTTTTAATTAAAAAAATAGTATTTTTTCTTTAAAAAAAATTTTTAAAATATTTCAGCCCTTAAAAATCAACCCCCCATTATGATTTAAAAAAAATATTTTACCCAAATAATACATGATCACTTTTTTTCATGAAAATTTGGGGTTAGGTTTAAAACCCCCCTTTTTAAAAACCCCTTATGCTAAATGTTGCTTTTTTTTTTTTTGGGAAAAAAATACCCCCTTTTTGAAAAAAATTTTAAAACTTTTATATTAAAGCTTAAGTCAAAAAAATTAGGCTCATATAGATTGAAAAATAGTTTTTTAAACCTTAAAAACAAAATTTTTATATTTTAACCCCTAAAAATTAACCCTTTTATGATCTAAAAAAAAAATTTTTACCCCAATTTAAAGGGGTGTAATTAAAAATATGATTTTTAAAAAAATTTTTTTTTTAATTTTTTTTTTTTTAACCTCAACAATCTACTTTTTAAAAATTTCAATGCAAAAAAAAATAAAAACCGCGGATTTTTAAAAAAAAGCATCAAATTGTTTTAAAAATTTTCCCAAAAAAAAAAAAGTTTTTTTTTTTGCTTTTAATCCTTCAGTTTTTTTAATAAAAAGTTCTTTAAAAACCATTTTTTTGGGTTTTTCCCCAAAGCTAAAAAATCCTATTTTTTTAAAATGTTTAAAATCCTTATTTTTTTTAAAGGTAATTTTAAAAGGCGGTAGTGCTTGTCCATAAACACGTTTTAAACGTTTATATCTCTCTTTATTTCGGTCATACAGAAAATTTAAAAAAAAACAAAATAGTTCAAATTTTAAAAAAACTAAAAATTTAATAATTTTTAGTATCCCCCCTTTTTTCGAGTTATTTAAAACAGTAATTTTTTTTTAAAATCCAAAACTAAGCAATTTTAATGGGTTTTTTGGAAGTATTTATGATACATAGATAAAGAAAATTTGGGGCCACGCATCTTTTTTTAATTGGGGGGAAAATTGGGGTTTTTTTTTAAGTTTTTTTCATTTAAAAAAATTTTGGTTTAACCTTTTTTCATAAAAATTTCCAACTTTTTTGATAAAATTTTTTTTTTTTTAAAAAAAAGAAGGTTTTTAAAAAAATTTTTTAAAAAAATAATATTGTTTTTTTCGAAAAATTGGTTTTTTGGGTTTTTGTTTAAAATATGAAATTTTGTGTTTCAAAAAAAATTTCCTTTAACAAACCAACTTTTTATTGGCCCCAAAAAAGCAAAAAAATTTTATTCGTTTTTCAAAAGCTACAATTTTTTTAAAATTTTTTTATATAATACACCTTATCGAGTTATTTGAAAAAAACCATAAAAAAAAGTTGATTTTATCGACAAAAAACTTTTTATCGCTAATAACTCGTGAAGTGCGCTTTTTTAAAAAAAAAAAGTTGCTAAGATATCATTTTTCTATGGTAAAAAATATAAAAATCCACCTTTGGGGATGGTTTGGCAACCCCCCCCAAGGGAAAAAAGGCCCCCTTCGATATAGATTTTGATCCTTGGATTATTCCCTACCCCCCAAAAAATTTGTTATTTCTGAAAAAAAAAATTCTGGGGGAAAAGGGTTCTTTTTCCCAATTTTTACAAAATTTTTTTTCTAAGTACTGTGGATATTTTTTTTTGGGTTTTAATTCTGTTTTGTGGTGCCAAACTTTTAACACTACGAAGCACGACCTATTAAAAATATCAAGATTTTAAAGACGGTGGTCCATTTGGGGGCCCAAAAATGGGATGATTTTTTTTTTTTTTGTAATAATTTGGTCAAAAATTTTTTTTTAATTTTCTTTTTTTTTTTTTCTTATTACCAAAAAAAAAATCTTTCCCCCGTTTTTTTTAAAAAATTGAAAAACTTAAAAAAAAAAGTGATTTTAAACAATTAATTTTTTTAAATTAGATAGTTAAAAAACGCTAAATGCGGAACACAAATAATATATTCCCCTATGAGAAACTTAAAACTAACAGAAAAAAACAAAAAAAGGGGTCATTAAAAAAAAATTTTGCGAAATTGCATCAAAAACCGAACATTGGGGCCTTTTTTTGCTTGCTGGTCCGCACATTCTCTACAGTAGGCTAAAATATGTTCCATGCAGATAGGATGGAAAGAAGACCCGACCAAGACCGGGGAGTCTTTTGGCTTTTTCGTGGGGTTGCAAGCCTGGTCTTCGACTTGGTCTTGCAAAACCCAAAGGGGAAAGGCTTGTTCTTGGTCTTGGTCTTGCACCACCCCCGGCTTGTTCTTGGTCTTGGGGTTGCTGCAAGAGTCTTGCTGGTTTTTTTTTTTGGTAGTAATAATTTTTAAATAAGTAAACCTTTTTAAATTTTAAAAATATTTTTTTTTAAAAAGAAAAAAAAAAAAAAGATGGCGACTATATTTTTTGCATTAAATTTTTAAATATATACCGATTTTAAAATTACACGTAAATTTAAATTATTTTTTTTAAAAAGCATATTTTAAAAAAGGGGGGGTAATTTATTTATAGTGCTTCATTTTTGTTAAATTAAGAAAACGTTTTTACATTTAATACATAGAAAAATGATAAAAATTATTTAAATTTTTTTTCAAAAGAAAATTTTAAAATTAAATTTGTAAAATAATTTTAATTTCAAAATTAAAAAAAAAGAAACCTTTACTTATTAAATAATTTCCTTTTTTTTTTAGGGTTTGGAAAATCCGATATTTATCAAAATATAAAAATATCGGATATTTATGACTATATCTGATATATATCAAATGTTTGATATATATTTATTTTTTAACAAAAAAAATATTTTTTTTTAAATAAAAAAATTATTTAATTTTTTTTAAATATTTAATAAAAAAAGTAATGTCGTTTATGCATTTTGTCAATTTTTTTTTAAAAAAAATAATGAAATAAACAAAAAAAAACCTTTTTTCAAAAATTTTTCTGACACCCCCGACCCTTAATTCCCCGGCAGAAGTTTTGCCATTTTTAAATTTGGGGAACTTACTTTTGGGGAGTATGTTTTTCCCCCCCCCTTTTTGGGGGAAGGGGGAAAAAGTAACAAACCCAAAAAAAATTACTTAATAAAAAAAAATTTTAAAAACCCATTTTTGTATTGATATACAGGGTGTCCAAGAAATATGTGGGCCTTTTGGGGAATCTAAAAAAAAACCCAAAAAATTTATAAAAATTCCCCCAAAAATTTTTTTTTCCTACGAGTTTTGGAGATACAGGTACATAAGGACGACCCTCGAAATCGTTTTTTTAATAACTTTTAAAATAAGGCGTTTAATATATTTTTAATATGGTGGTTATTAGATAAGACTTTTAAAATAAACCCTTAAAAATCATATTTGGCTTATTTAGTTTGCCAGGGACGAACTACCCCCTGACACAATAATAGAAATTTTTTAAACCCCCCTGTATGATAAAGGCCCAAAAAAAATTTTTGGGATAGTTAAACCCAAAAAAAAAGTGTTCTTGATTGACATGATTTTAAAAAAACTTTTTCTAGAAATAAAAAATTATTTTTTTTCATTATACAGGGTGTTAGGATCCTTTTTAAAAAAAATTTTTATGAACGTTTTAACCCCCTTTTTAAATACGGGGGGAAATTTTTAAAAAAAAATTATTTATTATTTATATCTTTATTACCATTTTAGATATTTTAATAAAATTTGGCATACATGTACTATGCATCAAGAACCTTTTTTTTCCAATTTTTTTTTTTTGCCAAAATAGGCAGGTAAAATTTTGGGGGGGTGGTAAAAAAAAAAAAAGTAGTACACAAAAATGTTAAAACATATTTTAATTTGCCAAATGTTTTAAAAATCTAAAGTGGTAAAGATATTAATAATAAATGATTTTTTTTTAAAAATTTTCCAAAAAAATTAAAGGGAAAGTTTAAATTTTTCCCCCCTTGAAGTTTTCTTTTTTAAAAAAAAAATTCTTTCCTAAATATTGACGTACAATTAGAAAACACCCTGTATAATGAAAAAAAATTCCAAAAAAGATATTTTTTTTTCTCATAAACATTTGGGGAATTTTCTATGTTAATCGGGGAAACCTTTTTTTTTTTTAAGGTTAAACTATCCAAAAATAATATTGTTGAGCCTTTATCAAAAAATTTTAAAAAAAATTCTTTTTTATTGGTTAAAACTAGTCCGTCCCTAGGAAACTAAATAAGCCAAAATGGGTTTTTTTTAAAAAACATTTTTGTAACAATCATATTAAAAAAAATATTAAATTACGCCTTTTTTAAAAAATTTTTTAAAACAAACAGTTTTCCCCGGGGGGACTATTATTTACTTGTTTCCCCCCGGGGGGGCACAGGAAAAATTTTTGGGGGAATTGTCATAATATTTTTTTGGGTTTTTTATTAGATTTGAGAGATTGCCCCATATTCAACCCCCATATACCCTTCCCCACATTCCTTAAAACATATAAAACCCGTATATCATAAAAAAAAATTTGATATATGTATATCGGATAAATATATGATATAAATCCCCCTTTAAAATATCCTCGAACCCTGTTTTTTTTGGAATTCTCGGGGTTTTTTTTTTATGTCTGTATAAAAAAAACCCTTTTCTATATTAAATATAAAAAAATTTTAAATCATGATATAAAAAAAAAAATCGGAAAAAACAAGAGTCTTGCAGGTCGGTCTTGGTCTTGCGTAGTCTTGCACCCCCCGGTTTGGCTTGGTCTGGGTCTTTTATTTCCCCCCGGCTTGGTCTTGGTCTTGCAAGCGGAAGGGGGTTTTTTTTCTCGGTCTTTCGCTGCAAACCCCAAAACCAAAACCGGTTGCCCTTTACACATGCAAAAACCAGCATTTGCAAAATTAACAAAAATAGCGTGTTTTTGTTTTTTTTTTCATTTACAATGACCCCTCTTATTTAGAGGGGGGCAGGTTCAACTTGCCACTTGGTTCCCCAATATTTTTCAGCGGAATCACAAATTTTTGTAGCCCATAAAATTTTTGAAGAAAATTTTGGCTTTTACCAGTTTTTTTTTTTTATAAATAGTTGTTCTTCCTTTTTTATATCAGAAGGGGTTATTATGTCTTACAATTACAAAAGCATTGATAAGGGAAAAATTTTTACTCCAAAAATTTTTTCTAAAGGCAAACGTTTTTTTTTTCGGGCAACTTTTAAAATTGATGACTTTTTTTCCACAATATCCACCCCACATTTCATTGTATTATAAAATAAGTTAATATCTTTTTCCCCCTTTTTTTCGTCCACTGTATCAGTGTGATGAATCGATAAAATCATTACCTCTTTTCCTTCAAAAATAGTGCCTGGCAGAAAAGAAACTATTTTTCCCCCTTCAGTGTGAAAAAAAAGGGGCCCTCGGTCACATTGCACTCTTTTAAACAAGACTAACCAAATTTTTAAATGTCTACGGGGCAAGGTTTAATTTAGGGTTTTGCAGCCAATTTAAACGCGTGATAAAAAAATTTTTCACCTCATTGCACATTGCAACGACGGGGGTCTATCAGGAAAAAACCCCGGTTACCTTTTTTAAAAAAAAATTTAAACATTTCTATATGAAAAAAATGTAAGTAACTGATACAAAAGGCCAAAAAAGGGCAATTTTTTTTAAAAAAATTTTAAAAAAATTTTTAAAAATTATGTATTTTAATTTACAGCCCCCCGGATCCGAGTTTAACCCCCCAAATTAATTTTAAAAAACTTTTACCATAAAACACCACCCTTCATGCTAATACACCTATTTTATTTATAATAGTTTTTTTGATAAGGAGCAAAAGTGACAATCTATTTATAAATTGTAGGTATATTTATTAATAAAAATATATAAAACAAAACCTGGTGCTTTTCATTCAGTAAAAATAGTATTAAATTTGAAAATATTAAATTCGTGGTGAATTTATTATAGTGCGCTAATTTCGCTTGGAAGTATATTTGCAATATATGATATAAATTTCTCTTTGGCATCCAAAATAAATGGACAAATAAAAATTATTTATTAAAACAAAAACAGGCAGACATTTAATAAATAGTTTTACCAAATAAATTATGGTTTACAATTATAATGGACGGACAGGTTTAATTGAAAAACAAAATATAATATTTATTATTATTTGCTAAAAAATATTATATTCAATTAAAATTGAATCGTGATTGAAACTGTATGTGCGAAATAATATTTATTCAATATTATTTACTTTATACAATACTTTTGGGTTAGTTTTTATTCAAAATGTAAAATAAATTGAGAGTAAAATAAAAACAATTTATTAACAAATATTCTAAACTGTTTGCCTTAGGCATTTAAAAATAAATTTTAAAATAGGGACAACTATTTTTTTTCTATGTTGAAAATAATCCTAAAAAAGGTAAAAAAAACTTAAAAATACACGTCATGTCAAAGAACTGGGACACACGTTTATGTATTTTTTTACAAAAAATGTTGTCCTCCTTTTGCACAATAATAAATAATAATTTATGGACGTACAAATTACTAGAGCCCTGCACGTACCAGGCTTTTGATACGGGCACTAAGCAGCCCGGCCCCAATGTCGGTTTAGGACTTGGCCTATACATCGGCTTCGTACTAAACGGGCCCGATGGGCCTGACGGGCTTTTCGGGGCTTAAGGGGGTTTTCTGGTTTAAAAATTTCAAAAAATTGATTTTTTATGGCTCTTTTTAATGCTCTATATTATGAAGAATAAATGGGAGCCACCGTTTTGCCCGGAAATTTTTTCTTATGGTCAAAATACACGATTATCGGGCCGGTCGCCCCGTATAATCAAGCGCATTTCCAAAACTTTACACGCGATTTTCCAAAACTCACATACTTTTTACTGGGCGCATGGATTGCTGAAAAATTACTGGACCCATTTAGATGCCGCTTTGCCATTTTGTACAGAATTAAACTGGCTATGGTTGCAACCTCAAGAGTTAAAATCGCTTCAAAATTCAAAATTAGATTTCGATCATTGTACGCATTCTAAGCAACATGTTAAGAGTATCATTTTAAAGAGATGGTTATATCTTTAAGAAAATATGTCTTTATTCTTCAAGATACTCAAGAAATTTTAATAATTTGAGGTAAAACAAGAATTTATAAGAAATCGTATCATCTCGTAAAATGTCATGGGATATCGGCCATAGTGGTCTTGAAAGTTTTCCCTTATACTTTTCTGAAAGAGCAAGGCCCCATCTTCAAAATGCATGTACTTGAATTTCCCGGGGATGATTCTGAAACGGCTATTTCAACTTGGAATATCGGGTAAGTCCTAGGGAAAAAGTTCGTATTTCCTGAGGACGCAGGCGGTCATGTTGAATGGGCGCAGAGCGAGCAAAACAAGCTGATTTGCTTTTACCGGTGTTGAATTATTTCTTGTGAAAGTGTTTATTTACATACCTGCCAATAGTGGACAAAAAAATAAAATAGCAACAATTTCAATATACACAGTGAGAACAACGTGTCTTGGCACAGTCGGCTTGCTCGGGGTGTTTACAGGCTAGCTAGTGTAAAAGTTAGTTTTCACAGTGTTTACCCATCAATTTACTACCAATACTTTACAGAGATTTGTAAAAAAATGTTGCTAGCTTGTTAGTGCAAAAGTTGTGTGAGAGTGTGGGACTCTCCTAGTGCTGAGAAAGTATTTCATGCGATGATAGTTTCATTGGTACATTTTTGGGTTTTTGCGAAGATGACTGATTTAATATTACTTTAAAATGTATTAACATAAATAGCGATGCTCATTAAATCTTGGTTTATTTAAATTATTTATCTCATTTTTCATACTAGTTCCCATATTTTCCTCCCCATTACTCGATCTCATTTACATTTTTTTACAGCTATGTCTTTAACAATTAATACTTTTCCTGAACTTATACATTGGAAATTGATGTTTTAAAATATTTTAAGCCAGAATTATTGTTAAAGATTGACAGTTAACTTTTTAGACCAAACTACTTACAAATGTATAATTGTTTAATTGTTTAGAAAGTTATGAATTCTCTATTACTACAAGCTGTGAGCCGAAAGATCGCAATTACAAGTTACGTTTTGCTTATTAATATCGGGCTAGCTTTAAGCCCTAAACGGACCATTTTGCAACATAAAATTGTTCCACTACAAGAGGGATTAGGACGTTTTTTCCGTTATTTCTGCTTTTAAAGAATATTACACATTTTCCCATGTTTGCCAGTGGTTTTTATTTCCTTTCCAACCCCCCTGAGCAAGGATTTTGGTATTTCCGGTTTCCGAGTGCCAAATACTACATCTGTACCAAATTTCATCAACTTTGGGCTTGATTAGAGGTAGGGGGCTATTTTTGCCTCTAACGACTTGAGTATGGTGAATAAGAGCTGTGTCACATTAACTTCCATGGTTTATTGCTGTATGGTGTGGCATTTTTGGGAATAGAGGCATTGGTCCCTTTTTTCTAAAGGTATTTAAATAGAAAAAGGTACATATATTTTTTTAAGAAATCAGTTATCTCAGTTACCAAACCAGAACATAAATCGTAACATTTGGTTTCATCAGGACGGAGCTCCACCCCATTATGCGATACACGCCTTTAATTATTTAGAAAAAGGTATGAAAATAAGTGGATTGGTCGAGGTGGTCGGGTCAACTGGCCTGCTCCTTCGCCTCTAATATACTTTTTTTATAAGCTTTATAATTTATAGCGACGACAATTTATACAACTTCAAACAATATAAGAAATCGAGTACGCCATGCTTGAGTATTAGTAACTCCTACAATGTTAGAGCGGGTAAGAAATTTATTTAATGAAAAAGTATGAAAGTCTTTAAAAGTGAAACAGGGGCATTTAGAACAACTTTTTAGGCGCAATAGACGATAAATAACTTAAATTAAGTTTCAGGTAATTTTTTTTAATGTACAGGGTTATTAATTTTAAAGTGAAACGGGCTTTATTTTTGAAAATTTGAAACAAAACAAAAGAGTTACAGCACGAGTGACGTACTTTTTAAATGGAATACCCCATATATTTTTACATCAATAGATAGAGATTTTCATGAGGAATTCGGTGATATAGGGGTTGCTGGGTTTATTTCCTGCGGTTCTGCTGCAATTGTCTAAAAACTGCATGATACTATAAGGATAGTTTCACCTGAAAAAACCTGGCTGCCACAGATCACAGGTGCTTATTTGTCAAAGTCAAGAATTTTAAAAATACGCTTATTACTTTTTGGAGTAGTTTTATATTGAGGTTTTCATCAAAAGAACGGCTATTTCTAAACCCAACAGCAAAATTACAATAAACGGAAAAAAATTAAAATACAATACGAGGTAAAATATGGTGGTAATAAGAACCCTTATAACAAAAAATTATAATATTACTAATAATTTAAATGTTCTATATGACCCCCGTTATTTTCGAAACATGATCTATAACCCCTTCTTAGCCTTTTTAAGCTCGCCGATATTATTTGAGGTTCTGGGTTAAGACGATTAATTTCATTTACAACTTTTTCTCTCATTTCTTCCGTGTTTGTGTTCCCATTTTGGTAAATGACATTCTTTAAGTGACCCCATAGAAAAGTGTTCAAAATTGTAATATTTGGACTATTAGGTGGCCATCTAATGGTGCCATAACGTCCAATGCACTGATTGTATCAGCGATTGAGATACTGCACAACTTGACGAACAGCATCCGTCTTGTTGCCAAATTATCTTGCTATGTCATCAATATCGTTTTCAAGAAGATTGAGATATCTTTCTCGAGTTAAGGGTCTCTTATAGAATATTATCCCGACAATTCTATTGTTAAGCACACCACACCAGACATAAAGAGAAAACCTCCCTTGGTATTTAATCTCTTGAAATTTCCTGGGATTTTGTCTTGCCCAGCTGTGCGTATTGCGTCGGTTAAACATTCCCGATGTAGTGAACGTATAGCTTCATCCGTCCAAAGAATCGTTTGAAACAGGGTAGAATCGTTATCTTGTTCATGGATTAAAATTTGGAAAACAAATTGAAAGCAAAGTTCCTTTTGTTCATGTATTAAATGCTGCACTGGAAGAACGTGATATGGAAGATACTTAAAATATTTCAGTGTTCTCTGAACCGTCGCATAGGCTACTCTTCTTCTTGCAAGGCCATATCTTAAGTCTCTAACTGCGTCAGTAATTGATTTCATGGGATACAAAGTAAAATAATTTAGAATAGCTCGATCCCGGTTTCTTTTTCTCATTGTAGTCCTTTTTCTAATATGTAACGATTTTGTTTCTTCCAATAAAACCTTTAGTTTTAAAATTGTTTTTACTGATATATTTCGGTGGAAATAAACCCAGCAACCCCTATATCACCGAATTCCTCGTGAAAATTTGTATCTATTAAATAAAAAACATACGGGGTATTATATTTAAAAAATACGTCACTCGTGCTGTAACTCTTTTGTTTTTGTTTCAAATGTTTTTCTGATTAAATTATTAAATTCTACGGAAAAAATACACGAAATGGCTATATTCGTTTAAAAAAAAACAGATAAGTTCAAAAATAAAGCCCTATTTACTTTAAAATGAATAACCCTGTACTAATATAATAAGTCACAATTCTGTAACCAGTAGAGCAGTTTTTTATTTGCACATAGACCTAGTTTTTTACGTAAATTCGTATTTTAAAATAAAAAATACATACTTTTATTTAAAATTCCAAAGTTATTCCCCACTTTCTTAAGGAGGATAAAAGAAAAAATTAGTGTAACACTTTATATAACTCACCCTGTATATTAAACCATTTCCCTAATATAAAATATTTAAAATGCGTATATCCTCTTTTGTGCGCAAAAAATATTATTTTACTTCATCCGTAAAAAAATCACATTTTAACTGTACATTTGAAAGAGGACCTGTTTCTTGTAGCCTTGTCACACATGCCATATAAAATATTCATTTCGCATGTCAGTATGTGTGTCAGTCGGTTGTTATTCAGCACCATGCCCTGCGACGCGTTTGTATATTTAGATACTGTCTGTAATGTTATTCGGCTTGGAAAAAATTTAATGCATTTTAATGTACTTTTAGAAGATTTACGCCTTCAAATTCTGAAGCCCACTAGGCGACAGTGGCGTAACTGAGGGATTTTGCCTTTTTCAAATAAGTCTTACTCCATTAAATTTATGGAATTTGTGTTACTAATACCAGCCTTTGTTACGGTATCTATAAATACCGCGTCGTCTCCCATATCCGGCAGTCAATGTCAGACCGTGGAAGAGGTCACATCTTCTGGATACCGGGGGTTACCTCCCAGGTTTAATTAAGTATTTTTGTTTGGACAGCCAGATTTGGGAATCTTCGCTGGATTTATTGTATACCGTTTTTGTTGTTATCGAGTAGAATGTGGTAACGGGACCTGAAGAGTTTAGTCTACATTGGAGTTTTATTTTTGTTTGTTGAAACTTTTGCAGTGCTAGCGCAGCCGAAGGTTAGCAAACCTCCTCGGCGCACAGAGATAAAGAAATCGTAAACTTCTGGATACTTACATGAACGAAACAGTTCTGCCGTCGCCTTGATTTCGTCAGGCTTTTCGGCGCTCTGTTTCCCCAAGAGGACAGGAGACTTTGAAGGAAGAATAAAGCCGGCTATTACCTTAAACGCGGAAGTATCGTCGTCTTGGTCCCTAAGAAGTGCTCTAGGTTATTTTGGGTCCGCAGCCCTGGAGGGCCACAGTTGGAAAGTCACCCGAAGGAGGTCCAGAGATACGGACAAAAATTTAGTGGAATTGGGATCAGGCCGAAGATGGGCTGGGGGATGTAAGCACCTGGAAGTGCTAAAAAGGGAAATTGAACAAAGGAGACCAGGGCCGTGGGCGGCCCTTATTTTATTCAACATGGAGAAGCAAAAGGGAGTTATAGAAAAGATTCCTGTGAAATTTTAGCTTTGGCCGAGCCCGGCCTAAAAAGTGACAGCACGTGGAGGTGTTCGACGGGGAAGGTAACCAAGAAGTACCGAGGACAAGGCCCACGGTTATTTCTATACAGGAAGTTAAAGAAAGGAATAACGAGACCTTCCCAACGAGTTTCGCCCTAGGCCAAGGGTGGCCTGGAGAATTACGGCACCTGAAGGTGCGCTACGGGGAAGACGTCCCGAATATACCGAGGCCAGAGTCGGCCATCGGTTATTTCGGTTTAGGATTAAAGAGGAAGAAGGGAAGAACCAACCAGCAGAATTTACCCTCGGCCGCAGTTGGCCTGGAGATTTAGAGGACCTAGAGGGCCTCTACGAAGAATGCGCCCAGGAATATCATTAAATACGGCAGGCCGTGGTGAGAAAGTCATCATGCAGACTTTTAATTACCAACAAAAGGGACTAGGTGCCGCAACCTCTCCCCTAGGTCTTCCGCGAGAAGAGCCATTATTTACCCCAAATGACCATAAATGGGAAAAAGGAACCAAAACTGACACCCAGGTTCGAGCTGATGAAGACATCTTACAAAAGTTCAACATAAATCTGATAAGTGATGCCGCCGAAAGTCTCTTGAGGTCACTTGTCTTTTGTTGAGAAATGAGAGACTCTCGTCTCTCACCTTTTTATTTTCTAATCTAATATTAGTTTGAGGTCTTGTAAAAGGGATATCTGCATTAATTTACCCAGCGCCTGTTATTCAAATTAGGTTTGGAGGCTGGCTTGAGTGGAGGGTACTATCGTCAGCGAAACTATGAATGGGATTAATAGTGAAAAAGAAAAGATCGTTGATGTAAAGAGGAAACAGAGAGTGTGTGCCAGTTCTAAGCCTCAAAACGCCCCAGCATCAATTTGGTTAAAACTGGGGGAATGGTCATCCACAATAGCTGATATTCGTCGATTAAAAAGGAAGCTGCAGAGCCAAGAACTTAGGTAAAAGACCGTAAGAAGGGAGTTTGTTAAGGACCCAACATGCCAGATCTGGTAAAAGTTTAGGATATATCAAGGTTAACGATCTGGTACTTACCAAAAAACCAAAGGGACTTGTTTCAGTTGTATGAGACAGCAAAGAAAATCTGCTGTGGATCTTTTGTGACGAAATTCATACTGTCATAAAAATTTTGTGTTTTTTTAAATACTTTAAGATTTGGAAAGTGATTAAATCATTATACTATGATTATTATAGATTATTTTAATTTATTCTATGATAATAAACAATCGCAATTGATCCCCTAGAGCCCGTTGTAAGCGAGGAATCATTAATAAGGCCAACAGTTCTTGTTTAAATGGAATCAAGGATGCTGTAGAAGATGCAATTTCCAAGACATTAGAAGAATATTCTTAAGAGAGTCTGATTTGGGATACATACAAGGTATTCAGTTTAGAAGGGTAAACATATTTTCTGGCTTGACAGAGGAATACCAGTTAAAGTTATTTTCAAAAGTAATGCCCACAAGGTCAGAGTGACTATCTACAATAACTGGTGGCATACTGTAAAAAGAAAGTTAGTTAAGGGGCGTATTTTGCCAGATCTGGTCAAAAGCTTTGGATGTGTAAAGAACAATGATTTAGGGTTCACCAAGAAACTCAAGGGACTTGTTCCAGTTGTGTAAGAGAAAAGAAAGAAGATCAGATAAGGATCATTTGTTAAGGAATCTGCAAAGTTTTGTTACTTTAAAAGTCGGGAGTTAATGCATTTTTCTATTATCTTACAAACAATTGAGAGAAGATATATTCGTCTATAGTTAGAAGAAAAAGTTTTAAATTATTTCTTGGCGGAATGAGTTGCATAGGTGCAGCTTTTGTAATAGCCCGTGTAATAAGTAATTCTAAAGAGGTAAGTTAAGTTGGGTGCAAGTTCAAAAACGCAAGCTGGTATGCCATCCAGCTCAGACGATTTCTTGGTTAATACCAAGCAGATCAATCTTTTCTATCTTAATAGATAGGAAAGATTGCTCTTCTTAATCTTGGAAATGATATCGGACGTTTTATAAGGAATAAGGACAACTGTTGAGAGAGAACGATTAACGGGAGAATCAATGGTAATATTGCGCCAACTGCGTAGCAAATAGTTTCTGTAGAGGTAGAAATAATTCAATTTTTAAAGGTTAAGGGTAAAAAATAATTTGTATTTTGACTAATGTTTCTGGCAAAGGACTGGAAATATTTAGTGCCAATCAAAAGGACTTTACCTTTATGCAATTGTTTGGCTTCCGAGTAAGTTCAATTATACTGATCTCTTGCTTCTATTCTACAGTATTGATTTTCAGGCTTAGGATTTTAAAGAAACTTTTTGTGAGCTTGAATTCGTAAAAGTCTGGCTTTGTCACAGGACAGAAAACCACGATTTGTGATTTATAGGGTTTGGGACCCAGTGCAAGTTAAATTATTTTGATAAGATCGGATTCCGAAAGCATCGTAGCGAAGCAGGTAGGGTCCTAAGTGTAGATGACAAAGAAATCTCTTAAACCATTCCAATCAGCTTAGTAATGGCAGACGGTGAGTTGCGGCATACAATAAATTCCCTCAGAATGTGCAGAGTGTAATACAATAACCAAGCCACGATCAGATCTTACTAATAGCAGTTATTCTCAAAAACCAAACATTAAAATGAAGCTGTCTGGTAGTAGCAGCTTTTTCTACAGCAGATATTACTTTACAATTAGTTTCTTTTAGGCCTAGAACACATTTATGCGGGAAAAAAATTTGCGAAGGAAGTAGAGCCATTTAAAAAATTTGCGAGTAGATGATCGCAAAACAAAAAAAAAACCGCCACTGTTTCTATGTCATTGTAATTTTTAAGTTTTTCTTTAAGTAACTTTTATTTTTTTAGATTTTATTGTTAAATAAAATCGATAAGGCAATCAAATTGTAATACCTACCCTCTATGTAATTACAAACACCAATTTGTTTTAAAAGCGATTTTAATGCATTGTTGGATTTAATTACGTTCTTTATTGTGTTAAATTACTTTTCGATTAAATACACGTCATGTATACGTATAATATACAACCTAAATTATTGACAATATTTGTGCAGGCTCGCATTACTAAATGCATTATAAATTATATATTTTTCAATAATGCACTGTTAATCCACAAACTACATTTTATGAGCTCTAAAAGTAGTATTCGATTATAATACCCATTTATAATTTGTATGTTTATTATTAAAACAATTTCATTTAAAAATAAAATAAAACTTTATTGCTTTATTTTGTGAGGGTATTGACTCGTTGGCCTTTATAGCTTGAAATTTCAGTACTAGTGAGTTTATTGAGTATAAGAAAAATTGATTGGTGGTAGAAGGTGAGCCGAAATAGTTTTAGAACTCGTGAACCCTTCAAATTAGGATAGTCCTTCTAAAAATTCCTTCGGTGATAAGTCATGTTATGCTATGGTAACCATCACTTGGCAGGTTTCAGCTCTGCTGGTCATTAGACCATATAGTTTTAAAAGTGTAAATAAAAGTAAAAAACGGCGCTGTAGGCTTAAAATTTTACTACAATTTAGTTTATTTAGTGTAAGTTAAAAAATATAGTTGACGGGTGATTTTGAGGAGCATAACTACCTGACAGGTGAGTCAAAATTTCGGAGTATTTTCGAGCTCTTAGTCTTTTACGTCCAGTTTGTTACAGTTTTATATTGGTTAAGTGCAAAAATTAAATAGTACGTAAACGAATATAATCGGTTTAATCCTGTTTATAATATGAGCTAATTGAATAATACGTGTAAGTGTACGGGCCTGCTTATTGATACGAGTCAAAAGAAAAACATCTCAAAATTTTGGTCAAATTCCATTGAATGTAAAACATTAATTAACTTAATCTTTAAACATTATTGTCTTTACTGAAAACTAAAATTTACAAATTACAAAGGTTATTTTTAAAAATTCAATAGACTTTAAAAAAACTCAAAATTATGAAATAATATATATATATATATATATATATATATATATATATATATATATATATATATATATATATATATATATATATATATATATATATATATTATATATATATATATATATATATATATATATATATATATATATATATATATATACACTGTGTTAAAAAAGTCCCGGACCTTTTCGATATTTTGAAAAAGCCGCCTCTGATCAATGAATATTTTAGATAAATTTTGTAGATCTTTGTTATATTTGTCTTTAAAAAAATAATGCAAGTATACAGGGTGATTTACAAACAAGTAATAAATCGCTGTTGTGTTATTTTAAATAAAATAGTATTATTTTCAAAAAAACTTTCTAAATCTACGCAAAACTTTAGCCCTAGTTCCTGTTTTATGTCCTATACATAAATCCACCATTTAAAAAGATATGAGGTTACTTTTATTAAAATAATAAATACAGTAATAACGAGAAAAACTTATTTAATTAAGTGCTACAAATGGCCAGCCTAAACAACTTGACAATGTCCCAAGTCATAAAAAAATGTATTAATAACATTTTGGAGCATAACTTTTAAATAGGTATATATATATATATATATATATATATATATATATATATATATATATATATATATATATATATATATATATATATATATATATATATATATATATATATATATATATATATATATATATATATATATATATATATATATATATATATATATATATATATATATATATATATATATATATATATATATATATATATATATATATATATATATATATATATATATGTATATTAGTTCTGGTTAGTTAAAGCGGTGTTTAATTTTCCCTAAATATATTTTAGAATACCAGAACTAACCACACCTAAGGGCTTACTGTAATTTTATATTTTACCGGAATAACTTAAACATGATTTATAGTAACTTTAAACAAAGCTAAAATTAGAAATTCTTGCAATCTTTCAAAATACCCTGCATACATATATAAGACATTAAGTATATTTTCGTTTCTGTATTGTCGCATTGAGAGTTACGATCTATATGCGGTAATGTGATTTTATGACAATGGTAGATTAAATATGCATATCACATATGGTGCTTTTAAAATGTATACAAAGTTGTATCAAAAAATCCACAAAAATCATTTTAGATGGTATTGCAATGTATAGGTTTGCAAGCCCAAAAGTGTCTCGATAAAAATAATGATATACTTAAACTTTTCGGGTTAAATAATACTATTTAAATAATGGCACGAAAAGCAATACTTTATATATATATATATATATATATATATATATATATATATATATATATATATATATATATATATATATATATATATATATATATATATATAATATATATATATATATACTAATTAATACTATTTTTGGTCCTAGAGGGGTCCAGTAGAGAAAAAACGTGGAAAAAAGAATTAGTAAAAAAGCACAATGATTTTAATAAGTTCAAATTACTGACACAATAGCATTTTTAGGTTTTATTTTAAATTTTTATTAGACAAATTGTGAAAAAAAAAAACAAAAAAAAAATAGAAGATAAATCGTTTATTTTTATTGAAAACAATCTAATATTATAATCATTTTGTTTAAAAAAAAAAAAAAATGGTACTTTTCTTCTAAATAATTCTAACATTTTTTTAAACTAATTGACATTCTGTACTTTTTATTTAAAATGTGTATTTGATAAACTATGAAAAGATTTTTATAAATAATGACCTTTTTCGAAACAACAAAATTAGTAATATTTTTAAGTTTACTTTAATTTACCATATTTTTTTAAATAATGCATTATTAATTACAAGTTCTAAAACTAACCCTAATGAAATAATTAATTTAAGCAGCCCATCTAGATTTATAAATGCTAATCCATAAAAATAGTGGTAACTTTAATTACTGCCCTGTTGAAATAAATAACTGGTCATTATATGAATAATACTGCTTTTAATTTAAACGAGCCTTTTTAAATGTGACTGTTTAATGGACAGCTATTTGCTTGGTCGATTTTTTGGCGCTTTCTGTTCTACGCGTAATATGCTGTAATTAATCTTATTAAATTAAAAAGGTTTTAGAATATTGCGAGTATATTTTGGTACGCTAAGAGCATTTTTATATTACTTAAAAGTTAAAATAAAGTATATTAATGCAATAATGATAGAAATACAGGGTGTGAATGCCAATATTTGAGTGGGCAATTTTTGTTTCAATTTTAAGAAGAAAACTTTATATGAACGTATGTCCTAAACGTGTTAACTTGTGAGATACAGGATGGTAAATTTTTTAAAAATAAATAATTTATTATTTATTTCTGTTATACCACTTTAGATATTTTAATAAAATTTAGCGTACATGAACTATGTATCAAGAGGCATATTTTGGTGTACCACATTTTTTTAATTTCCACCAGTGGCGTTCGTACGGAATTAAACCTGCCCGTTTTGGCAAACATTAATGGTACGCCACTGATTTCCCTTAAAATAAAAATATTTTTAAAATTCTCAAATATGCACGGTTTTCGCTTAAAAAAATTAAAACCGTTTCTCTGCATGATTATAACAATATTGGTAAACAAAACCACCATGCAGAAAAATATCTAGATTTAATTTTTCTACGTAAAAACAGTTCGTCGGATTAAAAAAATTATAAGCAAATTTAATCCCTTGATTTTTTTTAGCCCGACGCACGGTTTTCACCTAGAAAAATTAAATCTAGATATATCTCTTTATGGGGATTTTGTTTACCGATATTTTTTACGTTTTTTTAACGAAAATCGTGATTCTAATTGAAAAAAATTAAGTCATCAACTTTGCTTAGAAATGATTGGGGATTTTAAAAATATTTTTTATTTTAAGAAAAATCAGTGGCATACCATCTGCCAAAATAAGCAGGTCAAATTCCGTATAAACGCCACTGGTGAAAATTAAAAAATGTGGTACACTAAAAAATGCCTCTTGATACATGATACATTTATGCCAAGTTTTAATTAAATATCTGGAGTGGTATAACAGATATAAATAATAAATTATTTATTTAAAAAATATATTTCATATTGTATCTCAAAAATTAAGACATTTAGGGCAAACGCTCATATAAAGTTTTTTCCTAAAACATATCTAAAAATTGCTCCCCTATATATTGACATTTAATAAGAAAACACCCCGCATAAGACAACAATGTTCTGTTGGATTAAAAGTATAATTTAAATGAGAATTTTAATTGTTTTAAAACCAAATTACTGTATAGTGTGGTCCATTAAGTGTACAACAAACGGAAAACTTTTTTATTTTAAGTTTATTAGAAATTTTATTCCCTATAAAAGTTGGTGCCTGATGCTAAACCATATTAGCAGTAGGTAGTTATATTATAAGTCGAAATATATACAGGGTACGTAAAAACCTGAAAACTGCTTAGGAGTGAAGTGCCCTTATTTCAAAAAATAGAACAAAATATTAAATAAAAAAGTTATTAAGAATCAAAAGTTAGGCTTAAATACAAGGGTATGGCCTTATATTAAAATTTTGATTTTTTTTTAACCCTTAATTTTTTAAAAATTTTTTTTTTTTTTTTTTAAAAATTTTCCAAAAAAATTTTTTAAATTTTTTTTTTTTTTTTTTTTTAAAAAAAAAAAGGGGGGGCCAAAAAAAAATTTTTTGGGGGGGGGGAAAAAAACCCCAAATTTTTAAAGAATATATATTATTATAAACAAAAAAAAAAATTTTTGTTTTTTTATTTTTTTTTGGGGGGGATTTTTTGCGCATTTAATTTTAAAAAAAGAATATTTTTATTATTAAAAGTAGCCAAATGTATGTAAATAAAAATTAATTATTTAAAAAATAAAGCAAATCTCACGTAAGGAAAAGTCTAACGACATTTTACCAAATTTCACCAAGGAGGAGGGAAAAACTTTAAAATTTCACCAAAAATAATAATTTAAACAGGTAAATATTTTATTAAAAACAATCTTTATATAAAAAAGTCTCATTCAATTCATGAAATTTGTGTTTTAAATTCTTAAGAAAGTGTGAACTAATAAACCGTTCCAAACCTTCATAAGAATTTTTAAAAAAAATTTAATTAAGACTTTTTATATAGAGATTACTAATACTAAGATATTTGCCGTGTTAAAAAGATTATTTGCAAAATTTTAGAGTCTTGTTAAATATCGTAGCAACAAACCTGAATTTGGCGGTTACCTACCTAATAAATATAAATCCAGGGAAATTTTACAAAATGGGTTAATTTAAGAAAAGTTTAACAAAAGTGATTTGGTTGCAGCTATTTAAAAAAATATTGCACCTGAACAATAAAAATATGTATTATACAGGGCTTATTTACAATATTAAAAATACAATTGAAGGCCATGACTTTGTATTTAAGTAAAGCTTTTGTTTTTAAATAACTTTTCATTTGAAGGTTTTTTTTATTTTTTAAAGGTACTACACTCTGATGCAGTTTTTAATTTTCTTTGACAAATCTAAAGTTTGTCATCATGCACCAACTTTTATAAAGAATAAAATTTTTTGACAAAGTTTTCCATTTGTTGCAATATTAATGGACCACAGTGTATATAAAAATAGTATAAAGTGAAATTTTTCCCTTTTTTGCGCTCAAAAAGAAAATTTTAACCCCAAGTTTTGGGAAATTTAAAAAACCTCTAAAATTTCTTTTAAAAAAAAGGGGACAAATTATTTATTTTAATAAAGAATAAATTATTATAGGCATAAAAAGTATAATAAATACAAAAAAAAATTATTATTGGGAAAACAAAGTAAAACAAAGTGTTTTGAGAAATAATAAAATACGAAAATTCATATAGGCCAAAACAAAGATTACATTGTAATTTCTAAGTTAGAGTTTTTTTTTAAAAACCCAAAAATAAAAAAGCTACATAAATTTATTTGAAAGTGCGTCTAGTGCTGGCCTAGGCATAAAAAGATAGTTTATTTCTTCTTTACGTTTGTTTTTTGTCTTCTTAATTACGCAGTATGAATCAGTCGCATTGCTATTACCGGAGGAGGCAAGGATTAATGTTAATTTTAAATCATTGTTAAATGCGAAAATGGCACAATTCAAAAACAACCAATACGTAGATATGTTTCTCATTTATGGAGAGTGTCATTAATCTGCGACAATTGCTTCGAGATTGTATGCGTGACGGTCAGTCAAAAAAAGTGTGGACACATTGCGGGAAAATCACGTTCAACGTGTCCAAGCACTACAGCCCGAACACTTCTTGGGCTGTGACAACTTACTTAAGACAGGATCGTATTGTTAGTTCCTTATTGTTTAGTACATATTTTAAAAAACATTATTTAAACAAAAATGTTTATTTTAATGACTTCTGTAAAAAGAGTCAACTTAGGAATCACCCTGTTTTGTTTTTTATAACAATAATATTGCAAAAGCTGTGTTTCGATGCTTGGACAGGTTGATCAAACGGAAGGACAAAATGGGTTAAACACATAAAAATCCGGCACCCACGGTACCTAATACTAAGACTTTATATAAGCTTTCGGGGCTGTTTGAATAATTTTAAAAAATGTAGTAAAATTAGTGGTAAAGTTTGAAGATAAAAATGTTTTAAAAAATGTTTATATCTTGTTTGTATTGAAATTCTTTTTAAAGAATGCATTGTAGTCTCTTAAGTTTAATCCTGCCTACCAAAAGTTTTTTAAGGAGCAAGAATGCAATCTCAGATCTTCAGCAAACGTGATCATCCTATTTTTAAGATTTTAATAATGCAAATTTAAGCAGCCAAGCACAAAAATGTGCTTTTTACATTAAAAAAAAAATATATGTCAATTTAAAAATCTCATGAAATAAAATCATAACCCCCAACAATTTAATTTGCCATTTTAGAGCTAAACATTGAAATCAATTAAGCTGATTCCATGACGATAACACCCCTGGTCGGAATTAATATAATTCACCGGCAATTCCCAAGGCTTTTACCTATTTGGTATCCAAAAATTATTACCCAATAAAAGCACCGCAGAATAATAGAAAAATTTGAACCAACAAAATATGTTTGAATTTTATTGTGCTTAAAAATCTCAAAAAATATAAATTTAACTGGTAGTTTTAAAATAATATCTTACTTTTAACCAAATTTAATTGGCATTGTTTTGTATTAAAAGTAATAAAAAATAACAACATATAATTTTTTTTTACTGTTTTACTTTTATAGCTCTATTTTCACAAAGACATTATTAAACTTGTACAGGACAGGTTTATAAGAAGAATATGATTGAAAAATATTTTGTTGTTTAAATTATGGTTCTATTATTTTGCGGTGCATGTTATATTGAGTGAAAATTTTTAATACGCAATATATAAAAATACTATTCGCGTATATCTTCCTAATCTTTCCTTCTTCTCCCCGAGGAGCCTCTGGGGTAGTTTTTCCCCGTTTTTTTTAAAGACCCCTTATGGAGCTTTTTTATGTCTTATTCTACTGAGGCTACCCGTTTTCCCTCGTGTTTGTTTTGGATTCTTTCCCTTTGGTTTGCCCTCGTGCTGTGGTTTTAAAAGTAGCGGCTTGTGGGTTGGCAGCCCGGGTGGCAGATGCATGACTTTTTTTTTTTTCAGAAAACAGAACAATAAAATAAAAAATAAGCAGTAGCTCTTTAAAAAGGTTTTTTAATATTTTTTAATATGTTTTTTTAAAAAATTATAATTTTTTTTTATTTAATTTTTTGTAATTTTTCAGTTTTTTTTTTTTTTTGTGGTTTAATATTTTATCTTAAATAATTACTTCTAACTAAACCACAAACCTTGGGGATTTTCTTTAACAAGTTCGTTATGTTTAACATTTTCTAACCGAACCCCGTTGTTTACTAACAAGAAATTTTTTTTACCAAAGAGATTTTTTAAGTTGACTGTAAATATGACCTTTTGATATATCGTGCTTTTGTGTGCAAGTTGTCGTAACCTACCTGACACCACGGATTTTGAATTTTTTCGTTCCGGTTCGAAAATAACGGCATGAAAAAGCAATTTATTTTTTTTTTCACTTCCCGTAAGCCCGGCATACTTTTGATACCAATTTTCTGAAAAAAACCCCGTTACTTTTAATCTTTATGTTCGTTTTCCGGGGAGCTTCCCCGCTTGTCGGAAACAAAAAATTTACAAGGCTTACCTGACACCTATGAGATAGAAATAATATAATAATGAAATACACTTTCTTTGGAATTACACTAAACTTCTTTTACGATATTATAGCTCGTTTATTTTAAAAAAAGTCCCGAAAAAATTAAATATCGATCAAAACGCACCCCCGGAATACTAAAAATATCAATAGAAATCGATGGGGTTTTTTAAGTTTGAACCTAAACCAACCTCACTTTTTTTTTTCATCGGCAAAACTTTATTTGCCGAATGTGGCTATTAATAGGGGGAAAAAAACAAACAAGTGTATGTTTGGTTGCCTATCTTATTTGCAGGTTTCTCTGTGATTTACCAATGAAACCGTACGGCGGGGGACCGGGTACCAAGGCGATTCGAAAAGTAGAAATGGGAAAAAACTTTTTTATAGGTTAAAGGGGTTGGATTTAAAGGTATAGGGGGACAATAAATAATACAACAAAAATGGCTTTTTAGTAAATAAGTGGGTTTTTGTAAAAGGGATTAAGATTTTTGTTTTAAATGTTTTAATTTTAATTAATTATTTACTCATTGGGCACTGAGGAGCAGTGGGTCGGCACTGCCGACCCTGCCGTCCCTGTAAATCCGCCACTGTGTTTTGGTCATTCCAAGGGCAGGTGCTGGTCCAAAGTGTGGTGTGGATGATCCCTGTTTTGTTAGCTCATCCGCTTTTTCCTTGCATTCTATTCCCAAATGTCCTGGTACCCACAAGAGAGTTACCCTGTTGCATTCGCCCAGAAATTCCAGTTCTCTTTGGTGATTAAATCTTGGGCAAAAAAATTGTAAATTTGACCCCGCCAATTTTTGTAAATCGCTCTTTTTTTCCCTTTTTTCCTTTTAATTACTATAAATAAAGCAAAAGGTAAAAGAAAATATTAAAATTTTATTAAAACTAACAAATTAATAAATTATTTAACAATTAATAAATTCAAACAAACCTTAATATCATTCCAAACAAATTTAATATTTTATTGCGCCCCGTTTTTTTCTAGGCCGGAGTTTAGCCTTCCAGGCATCGAATGGACCAAAACCCGGGCGTAGTCCGGATTTTCTCGTAACTCATTCTACGCCTTTAAAATTTTATCCCCAAGTTTGTTTGCATTTTGCGGCCTAAACTCAATTTCCTTATTAATTTTTTTAAGTTATAAGCCCAAACATTTTCCAGAACATTTAAATCAGGGCTACGGTTAAAGCCTGATACGCTGCTCTTCCATCCATTCATCGACTTACCGGGCCGTATGAACGGGACAGTTATCTTGCTGAAAGATAAAATTTGTGTCCAGAAATCGATCAAGTACAAAAGGCCGCATAATATTCTGTAGTAGATCTATATATACCTCCGCATTGAACCTTCCTTCAATAAAATAAGATACACCAAGTCCTTGTGTACTCAGCCATCCCCAAACATTTACCGAAAATCGCCCACCACTTCTGTGTCCTTTTGGATATATTTTTCATGAAATCGTGTTCCTTGAGGCCTGTGTACCTTAAGTATCCCATTGTAGCACGACTGAAACACTTTTTTATCGGTGAATATTATATTTTTCCAAAAATCGGAGGTTTCAATCTGATATTTGTCGTATTCTTTGCCTTGCCGTTCTAACCGATGCCGATGCTGGGAAATTGCTCTCCGGTTTTGCTGAAACACAGATTAAGATGGTTGGTTTCTCAAAACATTAACTAAATTATTTTCTTGTTCTGGATTCGATAGTTAGGGGCGACCACTTCCAGCTCTTCTCTCAAAGGAGTGTGTTTTCTGCCATTTTTTGTTAACAAAATGAATAGTACTCTTTGGGATGTTAAGCTTTTCCGCCACATCCCTCTTTGCTTAATATAATGAATAATTAATACTTTTTTATCCAAAATTAAGTTTGGCATTTGAAAAAATATTTTCAGACACTGACAACGGACACCTGCTTCTTTATTAGGTTTTTCAAAAGATATTTATATTTAGTAGAAGGTGGCATAAGCTTATTTTACGAAAGGGAAAAAGAATTAAAGACAAGTTTTTCGAAACCTGTATTTCGTTCGGTTGCTAAGCGTTGTTTAACAGCGGCATCTTTAGTGACATAGTAAGTGTCAGAAAGTCTTTACATTTCTAAAGCCAAAAAATTTTGAAATCTATTGCGAGTCTGATCTCCGAAAAATTGGAATCAATGTACACTTTGGCTTATCAAAAATTCAATAATTGGCCTAAAGAAATAAATATTTGTTCATATTTTTTTTGTGCAACTGGTGATGGAATTGAATTTTCGTTTTGTAACTACTTTTGAAAGATTTACCTTTTAACAATGTTGTTAAAAAGTAAAACGTTTCAATACGCCGGTTAGTTTTGACAAATGTCACTTTTTATGTCAAAATAAGAAAGAGACATTTTTCTCTCATTTAATATCCATACAATTAAGTATCTTTTATTATAGTGTCATGGACTTATTTTGCTAAATAAACTTAAGAAATCCTTCAACAGAAAACATATTTCATTAACAGAACTAATAAAAATACCGGTCAGTTGTCGTGACCGGTCCCTGGTGGTTTTACAACTTAAGGCCACATTTAATTATTACTTCCAAAGGTAATTGGTAGAGTGGCCAACGCACAATATTGCATGGCTGGCCGCCATTGAATCTTTTACCTACTATTTTAATTTTTCTTTGTTTCCTTTGTCATAAATTTTTCCTTAATTAAACCCGGCATTATGGCCCGTGATAACGTTAACAGCGTTCATTTGGGTTTTAGAGTTTTTGTGTATGGTTTAATGTAGCTTAAAATCACGCTAGAAAGCTCGAAAGGTAGCCTAGAGATAGCCGCTATGGTAATATTATGCAAGAGTATAATGTTTTAAATTTTTCGTCGCCACCTTGTACGCGTTTAACCTCTTTACTATCGTTTAAAATATATTTGCATATTTTTTAATACTTTACAAAAAGAATTATTAACAAGACTGAAAACAAGAAGAATAATTTAAATTATATGCAATTTTAGTAAAAGAGGATTTAGACCCAAAAATACCTGTATTTAAATTTTCTTTTTAACCTTTTGGTCCTTTATTTGGACCTTTTTTTAAGACGATTTAAATAAAGAAAATAGTTAAAATAATATCACAACTGTTTTTGTTACACATAAAACACTAAAAACTATTGGTTTTTAATTTTTTTAAGCCCATTTATTCCTGACAAATTATGTATAAACACCGGGTGATGCAAGTGGGTAGCTCACTTTTTTTTTGCATTTTTTAGGATAGAATTTCAAAAGTATCACCGAAAGTCACCGAAAGTCAAAGTTGACTTTCGGTGACTTTCGGTTTCATCGGAAACGGCCTTAACTTCTATACTTTTACATTTTTAGATTCCTGGGAACATTGTGGGTCTAAAGCTACCCCGTATTTCCTATTTAAGGGCTTTGATTTTTTTTTGTTTTCGATATAGGTCTTGACATAGTCCAGAAAACGAAGCTGAAAAAAGTGCAAAACCTGGCAATTTTTTTTAAAAGCATAGATTGGCATAAAAATTTGGGATTAAGCTTAACTTACCCTACTTTCAAAACATTATTCCTTTAACCGGTTCTTTTATTTAAAGGGGTGTTTTAAAATGCAAAAACTTTTTTTTAAGAAATATTATTTTAACGCTTAGGTTTGAAAAATGAAATTTGGGCTCAAATAAATTAAAAAATAATTTTTTCTTTGGAAAAAAAAAATAAAAAAAATATTTTATTTAAAAAAAATCAAAAACCCTCAAATATATATATATATATATATATATATATATATATATATATATATATATATATATATATATATATATATATATATGATATATATATATATATATATATATATATATATATATATATATATATATATTTTTTATATATATATTTTATTTTTTTTTATATTTTATTTAATTTAAATAATAAATAATTTAATTAAAATAAATAATATTTAATTAAATTATAAAAATATAAAAAATAATTATATTAAATAAATATATATATATATATATATATATATATATATATATATATATATATATATTTTAAAATATTAAATATAAATTTTTCTTGAAATTATGCTTAACTTACCCCCTCTTTAAAATCTCTATTATCTGAAGGTAGCTTTTTAGTTTTTAGGGGTGAAAACTACCCTTATTGCAAAAATTTTTAAATTTTTTAAAAAACGCTTAAGTCACATAGAATCGGGTTCATATAAATTGATAAATGGGTATTTAATTTTTTAAAATATTATTTAATATATTTTTATCCTTGAAAATGAACCCTTATTATGATTAAATAAAAAAAAATGTTTACCTTAGAAAAATTAACATATTTTCACAGAGTCGTAACTAAAAAAATCTGACTGCTAAAAAGTATTCTTAAAAACTCACCCCTTACAATCTTACAATGCAAAAACTAGTACAAAATCGCGAATTTTTTAAAAAATGCATCAAATCGCTTTTAGAATGCTTCAAAAAATTGGTTAATTTCCGTCATACAGTAAATTAAAAAAAAGCAAAAAATTTTTAATTCAAAAAGCTACGATTTAATACCTTAGTAATTTTTACGTATATCCATTAGTTTTTTAGTTATTTTTAAAAGAAGGTCATTTTTTATTAAAATTGTGAAATTAGATTTTCACTTGCAGCTCCATTTTTTTTTTAAATTAAGCAATTCAAATTGGTTGCAATTATGTTACATAGATAAAGAGAATTGAAAAAGGGGGCTACGACTCATTTTAATTAGGGTAATTACCTTAGGGGATTCTTTTCAAAGATTTTTGCACTCAAATAATTTGGTCTAACCTTATTTTAATTATGGCCCACTTAACTTTTATAATACATATCTTTAAAAAAAAAGAAAGGTCTTTGCAAATACCTTGAAAAGTTACTCTTAGTTTTTCTCGAAAAATACACAGATTTTGCATTATTTGCCTTTGAAACCCTGAAATTTTGTGTTTGATGAATAACAGCTAACCTTTAACAAACCACAACTTGGTTTGTATTGGTTTTACAGCAATTACAAAATAAAAAAAACATTTTATTCGTTTTTTCAGAAGTTACAATTTTGTTATTTACAGTTTTTTTTAAAGAAATGCATACTTATCGAGTTATTTGCAAAGTACCAATTAAAAACTTTGATTTAATCGACGAAAAACTCCGATTTTCGATCGCAAATAACTCGAAAAGTAGGCATTTAACAAAAAAAGCATTGATCATTTTTTACATAGAAATAATTTTTCTATTGATTCCTGTAGTCAAAATAAAAAAAATCTACTTCCGAGATGGTTTGGCAACCCTCTCAAAGGTAAAGACGCTCTTTGGCATGATGATGAAAAAATTGCAAGGCAAAATGGTTCGTTTCCTGGACTATCAGTGCATTAAATTTAATTATTTTTTTGGATTATTTTTTGTAGGTTTAGCTTTTCTAATGACCAGGTGAACCCATATCATCGCATTTAAAAAAAAATGATTATTTTCATTTTGAAATTTTAAAACACGATCAAATTAAGCGTAAAGCATTAACAGGGCGTTTTTATTTTTGTTCAAAAAATGGCCATCAAAATAATAATTATTGACCTATTATAACCACGTAGATCGAAGAAAATAATGATTTGTTTTCAAAGCTGTCAAAATTTAACTTATGCGTTACCACTGGACGAACACTGTTTTTAGAAATCCAAAAATGTAAAAATATATAGGACGTGTCATTTAAAAATCGAAAGTGTAGGCCGTTTCCGGTAAAACCGGATGTCATCGACAGCCAGGTGACTTGTTAAGCACGAAAAATTTGTCTTTATTTGATATCTCCAAGTTTAATTTTTTTATCCAGAAAAATGCATAAAAAAAGAAATGAGTGAGTCATATTGCTGCATCACCCGGTATACCAAGTGTCAAAGACAGGTAAGCACTTGGTATATATTAAATTTTATTAATATTTTGTTAGTATATTTATTTTTAGTTCTGTAAAAAATGATTGATTAGACTATATTTGGACTGTCCTAGTTAAAATTGTATGAAAGTTTGCTTACATATACGATTTCACATGTAAATAGTTTGTTTCAAATGCCTATTTAACCAGACAATATGCATCGAGTGCGGTCTTATTCGTCGGCTTAGTGATTTTGAGAAGATGCGAATTGTGACCCTACGTGAAGCAGGTTAAGTATCATTTTCATCTGTTACAAAACATAAATTTCAAAAGGCTAAGTAACTATAAAGCGTCAACATTACCAACTTAAACTTTTGGTTCTTAACGTTCCTATCAATTTTGTGCGGATGACGCGTGCCGCCTGTCCGCTATTGTTGCCGCACAAAGTGAATACCAAACCGTTGCGTGCGGCAAGGCGAACACCATCGTAGTAGCACCAGGTTTAGGAAGCGGCGCGCGGTCAAGTTCTCTAAATAGATACGCTCTTTTAAATACTGCTTTAGCCCGACTTAGACGATTGCAAATCAATGGTTTAAAGAACACAGAAGGGTAGTGGGTATGCCTACAGTGTATCACCGAATAAGAAGTTTGGGTTTTGTTTTACCGTCCCAATTGGGTATTGTCATTGACTAATAAGTATCAAAGCAACCTAATGTAAGGTGCAGAGACTTCTGTGGGATCAGGAATCAAACCAGGTGATCTTTAGTGATGATATGCAAAAAGTCGAGTAATTGATAAAAAGACAATGTAGGAATTACACAGGATTTTACATGTTGATATTAAAAAACCTGTTCATGACATGACTATAATAGATAACATAACGACCTTTCTGTACATTAAAAAAGTACTGAAACCCCATGTTTTTCCATACCTTAAGATGATCGAAGACTCTATTTGTCAACAAGTCAAGACCAGACCCCATGTGGCCTGATTAAACATAGACTTTAGGGATCAACACCACATAAACCGCTTACCATTCATTGCACCCAAGATTGCACAATTTTCTTAGATTATTAAACTTAGAGCATGCTCCTCAGACTCTGACAGAACTTAGACATGAGTTAGAGATAGAGTGAAAGAAGATACCCCAAAGACCACCTTATCAGATCTAATGTCTTCTTCTTTTTCTTCTAATCTCCCATTGGTTTTTATACGAATCCTCCCATTAGTCTTATTTCTTCTACAAGTCTGTATAACCCCGAGACTGGTTGGTTGATATATTCCTGTGGGCTTATTTTTGGTTGCCCTATTTGATATTCTTAAGTTATGCAACTTCTTCAAGGTATTCACATATTTAAAGTGATTTGTTGCATGTAACACAAAAGTTACATATTTGCACTTATATCACTTTTCTTCCGGTTTCGTATTAGTAAGAATACTTCTTACAGTGGTTTGGGACTTAAATGTTGTTTTAATATTCTACTTATTCGCGATTCTGCGTATCTATTTCGAATTTCTTTTAATATACGGAATAATCATAAATATTTGGCCCTATAAAATCTTGTTTAAATTAGAGTTTTTTGTCATATCTTGATATTTGCCGATTGTTGTTCTGCTTAAGATCCCTAATTATATTACTCATTTCGTCTTGCAGGGATGTCTTACTGTTATATAAGGTCACTGCGCCGTGATATAGAGTACGTATGACCCCTTGCTTCGTTCCGTTAAAGTGATTGGAATTCTGGTGTAAATATTGTCCAGGGGGTAGGTTTTCTGCACACCGAGGTTTGTATATGTTCATTATTTTGTTTGACTAAAAGACCGATAAAAGGTAAAGCCGAATTTCGCTGCTTCCACAAGGTCGGAGACAATCTAGATGTTTTAAGAAACCTTTAAGTTTTTTGTCATAACCTGTCCATACAATAAAAGTATCATTAACATCTCCTAGCCAAACTTTTGGTTTGATAGGTGCAGTTTTAATAACGTGTTCCTTAAGCATTCCATATAAATATTTGCTACCACTGGAGAGAGCGATTAACCCGTAAGAAGTTCATCGACCTGCGCATAGTAATCTTTTTTCACTTAAAGGTAAGAACTACGGAGGCACAGTTCCAACAACTCCATCACTTCATCCAGCGGCAGGATGGGGCGTTCTACTAATGTTTTATCTTCGTAAAACTTGGCTCAAATGATGCTTAACGATTCTTCTACTGGCACATTTGTATACAGACTTTCTACATCAAACCTTACAAAAGTTAAAAATCGGTCAAGCTTCGCTGAACAACAGATAGTACATAAGTCGTAGCTTTTAAGAATAGTTTTTAGTTATCACTTGAAAACGGTTGAATATACATCACTAACCGAAACGTTATGTATTAATTAACAAATAAACACAATGGAAGTCCAAGATTTTCGTGTTATTTCAATCATAACCTTGTCTAACACTTTCAAAGAATAAATAACATTACTTACATCATGGAATATGTTAAAAAGCAACATTCATAAAGCAACTTACAGCTTAACTTTAAACCTTACTCAAAAGGTTCATATTTTATTAAATTATTAACTTTAACAACATCTTGCCATCTGGTTTACAACCAAGAAATTAATTAAATTATCATAATGAAACTCTTAACTTCAACTGTGTAATCACTTATTCAAATATATTCGCAACTCAATTTTATTTCTATATTTCCCCAAGCAGCTACAAAACAACTGTTTAATTAGGCTGATTTTATGGTTCTGCCTCGTATAATACTTCAGTTAGTAAAGGAAAATTGGATTCTTTATTGTGGCTACAAAGCAAGTTTAAATAACCATACGGTAAGTTTAGTTTTACGGGGTTGTAAAAATAAATATAAGGGTACAAAGTGTATGTAATCACATTGTACCCTGTATGCATATTTGCATACTTAATACCATAATACCATAAATCATATTTTTTTACTACCTTTTACTTAACTTGAAATGTTTGCTTGTTCGGGTCAAATCTCAAATCAAATGCAGTAAATTTTAAGTAATAAATGATGGGTTTGATTAAATTTACTGTTTATTTTCTTCTTTTTGATACATGAAAATAAATACTTGTTGATTTTAAATTAAACGCCCTTGGTGTCAATTTCATTTATCAATTTAATTCAAAAAGTAATTTACACAATCGTGCAAAATGAATGCTATTTTTTATTTACTGAACTCTGTCCTACGGTACATCGTCTTTAATTACCAGCAAGCCTATTTTACTTCATTAATTCGACTTACAGGACGCCGCACAATTCGTATGACAGAAGCCTTCCGGCCAATTTTTAAAACTCTGATCAAAAGTCTCCAGGGCAAAAAACTCGATAACACTTTCAACACCCCCAAAGGCCAGAAGGATGCATTTGGTTTATTATTGGTCCCCACCACTGTGCGCGCACGTCGATGTCGTAGTTGGGCCCAGTAGGATCTTTTGTAACATGCGCTGAAGTTGCCGGTTATCGGCAACTCCAGCCGCTAGCATATGGGACGGAATCCGAAGACGAACACAAGGCTTAATTCAAGGTGAATGACATCCTGTGCCTTAAACAGGTGTCTCCAACGGTGCCACTGAGATACAGGGCGACTACTCGGATTATTTAGCCTTACTGCGGTAATGCGGAGCTCTGCCGTGGTGGACTATTACTTCCCTAGCTCCAAACACAAAACGGACAGAACCGCTTTCATAGGAAAAAAGTGACAAAGGTCACAAGCTGACAAGGGTGCGCCGACCGAAACGGGTTAATCCGTTTCGAAAGGTGCCCTTGAAGTCACAGGCGCCTGTTTCACGGGGAAGGGCTAATCCATCCCAAACAAGCAGGTCCTTAGGAAGGGATCCCTGAATCCAAACAGAAGGCGGACAGAACCACTTTTATAGGGAAAAGGGTTCCCTGGCTTTAAACAGAAAGTGGATAAAACCGTTGTATAGGGAATGGCCGGAGATACGGCCTCAGAAGGTACATCGGGTTCCTGTAACAAGGACCTAGTAGCTACTTACGTCACTATACCGGAAGAGGAGGGCATGACGGAACTAATCCTCTGCTCGTCATACTTTCCAGGAGACAGGGACACCAGAACACATATTGTGCTCGTGTCCGGTAGCGGCACGAGTAAAGGGAGATGAAAGAGCCCTTTCCCAGTTTGATTTCGGAATCATTAAAAGTCTGATCCTTTTGAGAAAAATATAAAAAGGTGTGAGCCACAATAGACCGAGCGGTCGCGGTGGAGGGTGTAAAAGGTCCACTTACTTTAAACGTAACCTAACCTTACCTAACCTATTATTGGTGAGCTGCGTTACCAAAAATTTAATACTGTAGTCGAACTTACAGCCACCCATACAGTCACCCCGTTTACGGGTTGTAAAACCCTATGATCTTCAATTCCGTAACACAACAACAGAACATGTAACTTTTCCCTGGTCCATGAATTATGAAACCATAATCATTAATTCTATCTCACGGCCAGCTAAACGATTACTACCCAATACCCACCCCACACTGTATCCAGGCCTGTCATGTGTATTTTTCCTGCTTTCAGGTTTTATAACCGTTTGGTTATGTGTTTGTATGTATTTACTGTTGTCGAAGAGTGTTGGGGATCGTTTAGCTGGCCGTGGGATGGAATTCACGATTAAACAGTTTCACAACCAGATGAAAAAAGTGACATGGTAGGCTTTGGTATGGGGTGGAGTTAAGGAGGCAGTGGAGATGGTTGTTCTATTGTTGGAGTCAAGAGTACTGGGTTGAGATCTTTTAGGTAGTTGTGTTACGGAATTCACAATCAAAGGGTTTTACAATCCGTACACAGGAAAAAGTCATAGGGCGGGCAGGCTTTGGTCGGTGGTGGGGAGGTTAAGGGGGTGGGCGGGAAGTAGTTTAATATTTGAGGGATGTCAGGCTTAAGCCTAGTGACTATGTGGTTGGTTATGGGTTCGACTACAGTATTAAATATGTATTTCGGTAAGGCAATTGACAAATAACAACGGTCAACATTTGATCTACGCGGGAAAGCCGTAAGCGCTTCTTCTTCTTCTTTCCTGGAAGCCGTTTTAATTTACTACCGGAGGAAGCGCAGCCTTATGGACTTTTTGTTTCTAATCTCCCATTATTTTTTATATCAATCCTTCCATAAGTCTTGTTTCTTCTACAAGTCTGTATAACCCCGAGACTGGTTGGTTGATATATTCCTGTGGGCTCATTTCCGGTTGCCCAACTAATGCCTGTCTTTTGTAATCAAATGCTTTACATTTGCACAGGATATGGTAGGCTGTTTCTTCCCCCTCGTCGCACATTCTGCAACATGGGTCCCCATTGCATGAGCCTATCTGGTGTAGGTGTCCTCTTAGGTTATCATGAGAGATCAGGTTGCTGCCACTCACTTCGATCTGGAATTTTAACCTCGAAGTTTTTGTTAAATGAGTATTGGGGAATCATCTAGTCTGTTTTCTCATCTAGGATGTTGCCGCCAACCTGACTTTTTATGTTGTTGTGACCCAAACTAGCGTAGACACCAGTTGGTTTCTGTTGCAGCCGGAAGTAGCTCATTCTTGCCTCTCCCCTTCTGGTTAAGTGGTGGAAGGTCTAAGAGACATTACATGTCTGCTGTTGGGGTTGTTTTAATTGCTCCTGTTATAGCTAAGCAAGCAAGTCTCTGTACCTTGGGCAGTTCTGTAACAGCAGTTCTTTGTCGTATTTTTGTCCACCATACCAGTGAAGCGTATGTTATCATAGGCCTTACCACCATGGTGTATAATCCATGTTTGGTTTAAGGCCTCATGTTTCCCCATGAGCGCGTCTGATTAACATAAGAGTCATATCCGCTTTTTTTCTTATTTTCTGAAGATGTTGGTTCCAGGTAAGTTTAAAGTCTAGGATGACACCCAAATATTTTAGCTCTCCCACAATTTTGATTGATTCACCTTGTAAGATCAGGGGTTCTAAGCCCTCTAGATTTCTCCTTTTGGTGAAGGCAACTATGGCTGATTTAGAAAAGTTTATGTTTAGTCCCTCTTTTTGTCCATCTCGTAACTAGGTTTAGAGCCGTAAGCGGTTCTACTAGGGTTTTTAAAGTCGCTGATTACGATGAGAGGGTCGGTTAACTTTCATCACGTCAGGATCAAGGTCATTTTAAGGTCACGTGAAGAAATAACCATCGAAAAAGCATGGAAAAATCCATGCATATATTTTCTTGCTATTCGCTAAATCCGAATCCAACGTTTATTTTCATCTATCCCAGAGGTCATCCAGGGTCATTTCAAGGTTATTTTAAAGTGTTTTTGGGATAAAAATGTTAAGTACGATTAGAATGTTATGGGGTTTCGTGCAGTTGAGACTTTTGATCAGCGAGCTAAAAACTACCAATTTGCAAAGTTTCAAAAAAATTGAGCGAAGTCCATTTATTAATAAATACTAACGGTAGTGGGAATTATGCCTCTTTTTCGTTACCTAACTTTTCCGGACTAATACTAAGGAAGTTTTTCGTAATTTCTTATTGTCATACAACACGTAAACCGGATGGTAAATGCGAAAACTGTTTCTGAAATCCATAAAACTCGCTGGAAGGAGGCAACATTTGTGATTTATGTCTGTTGGTTATGTGTACGAGAGTTTGGATTAATTTGATTTAGAAGTCCCTCCAGGTATAAGCAGTATAGTTAGAGTTGGGCTGGAGTTTAATTTAAATTGAATTTGATGGTTTATTATTTACATATATATTGTAGCCTAATCCACTTTTATTTTACGTTACGTATCTGGTCCTAATCATTTTGTGGAATATAAGAAGTAATTAAATTGTTTATTACCAACATATGAAAGTTTACACCTTAAGACAACCTTTGCCTACTATTTAAAACTTATTTTGTTATTATTATTATTATTTTATAAAAATAAAATAAATTTTATTATTTTTATTTTATCAATTGTTTGTATTCTAATAACCGGAATGATTTGACGACAATGGCACACATTTTTTAATTAATTATATTAAGCTTTTTTTAATTATTTTATAACTATATTTTAGTTAAAAACAAATATAATAAATAATTTTTATTTACTGTATTTTATTTTTGTAATTAAACACTTAATCAACTTAGGTTTAATATTTTAAAAGTAATGATATTTAGGTTTATAATAATAACAACCTTAATGTACCTAATAACCTTTGAAATATGGTAAAAATACACCGCTTTGTGGTCTTTGAAATAAATATAAAATACAGAAGAAATATTACACTTATATTTTTCATTCTGTATTCATATTTTTTGATTATTATATTTATGTATTATTTTAATTTTACATAAAACATTACACTTTTCTGCTTTTTTTTTTAATATACAGTACAAGTCTCTAACTTGAAATAAATTCAGTAATTCAAAGAATTTTTTTTTCGAAAATATGCTTAACCCTACGTTAGTCGCGCGGTTGACAATGGTCACCCCCTCCACTTTATTACACTGTCACTTCATCAGGCAATGGTTTGCCCCACCCCTTTCAGTACCTCTCAAGTATTAACCGGTCAATCGATAGGTTAAAGTTTAGTGTGCTTCAAACTATTCTTTGGGCCCCGTTTTTTGGGCCATAGTTCACTGGGGGACGGGTGTCACCCGCGACTTTACGTAGGATATTTTCTCACAAGTAATAACTTTTTTTAAAAGTGTTTTTAATAACGGTAATAATTGTATTTATAGTGTTTTTGATAAAAACTTTAATTTATTTTGAGGGACCATTCATAGTTACTACTAGATAGGTAAAAGTACTTTAACAATAAATAACAAGATCAAAGAGAAGCAAACTAGAATTTAGTAAGAACCCAGATGTGTGGCTAAAATGGTATCAAGAAATGGACAGTGATGGGAAAAAGGATTGCCAGATATTAAAGATGAAAGTGACAAAGATGAGGAAGATGTAGTGATGGAAAAGTGATCACCAAACGGATACCGAACAGGAATATTCAGAAAACGAAAAACTTCTTCTATATTGAACTAGAAAAAAATACAAAAAAGTGAATATAGTTCTTCCAATTTCTATACTGGAAAGGACGGAGAAATTAAAATGGCTTAAATACAACTACCCACTAATGTCAGAACTCGAGCCCATAACATTATTACCCATTTACCAGGACCTAAACGTGAAGCGCGCCAAACTAAAACAGAAATTGAGGCTTTAGATTTGTTTGTTGATAATACTGTTATAGCAATGGTAACTGTTTGTACCAACATTTATATTGAGCAAGTACGTAAAAATTTTGCAAGGGAAAGGGATGCAAGAAATACAGATGAAATTGAAATAAGGGCCTTTATAGGTTTGTTATACCTTAAAGGTTCTTTCGGATGATCTCGTAAAAATGCTTATCTGCTGTGGGATAAGTCAGAAGGAAATGGCATTGAATCTTGCTACTTAACAATAAGTGAACAACGTTTTCGTTTTCTTTTGAGATGCATAAGATGTGATAACATTCAAGATCGAAATGTCGTAAAAGAAAAATTTACAAGATGACCGCAATCAAAAAAATATTTTAGGTATTTGTTAACAATTTCGAGAAAACTACAAGGAATATCTAACAATTGATGAGCAGTTACTTGCCTTTAGGGGTCTCTGTTCTTTTCGTCAATATATCCCAAATAAACCCAGCAAATGGGATAACAACCTTTGCTCTAGTGGATCGAACAGCTACACAATTAAACTTGAAACCTATGTTGGTCTCCAACCAGTAGGTCTATATCACAAAGTAATAATGCTAATACATTGTTATGAGAATGGTAGAACCAGTTCAAGGCACCAACAGAAACATAACGGGGGATAACTGGTTTACCAGTATTCCACTGGTTTATGAATTATAAACAAAAAAAAATTGACTTACGTTGGCACTTTGAAAAAATAAAGAAAAAAATCCCGGGTGGGAATTTTCAAACCGTAATCGAGAAGAAAACACATCAGTGTTTGGCTTCAAAAGTAAGTGCACACTAGATTCTTACTACCCAAAAAAAGTCCAAAGTAGTTATGGCGGTCTCTACAAAAAAATTACGATGTTTGGTCTTGATCGAAACAGAAGAAAACAAAACACTATCACATTTTACAACCGTACTAAATTTGGGGTTTTGATTGGTTGAATTTCCCCCAAAAAAAATAATGTAGCCGAATACAAGGCGTTGGCCTATGGTGGTTTTTTATAATTTGTTGAATGTTTCAGCAATAAACGCCATCTGCATTACCCCATTCAACAACAATTTGGAAGACAGAATAAATCGCACACAATTTATTCAAAATGCCTCCTTGGGAAATGTTGAAACCACAAATCCACAGAGGTGCTCAAATATTACAAGTTCCTACTATTGGGAGAAGAGCCCTCAACTAATACGGAGGCTCAAGCACGTCGGGAAGGATCTAGAGGGCGCTGTTTTTACTGTGGAAGAGTTCGTGATAAAACAACCAGAAAATGGTGCATAAAATGTGAAAAATGGATTTGTAATGTCCACCTAAAAGAAATATGCACGAGTTGTTACAATGAAGTAAATTAAAATTTCTTTTATTATTAATATTATTATAACATTTGTGTTGTTTTTCTGTTTTTTCTTTAAACATTCTAATTATGTTTAGTTCCTTTTATAATATGTTAGCCTACTTCGCAGATAAATAAAAATATCTAGCATTAGTTTTGTTTTTTGAAATGGTTGACTCTTGTCACCCGCGTGACTGAATGTGAGACGATAACTGACGCGACTAACGTAGGGTTAAACACGTCGATTAGTATTTTAAATTGTGCTATTTTTGATGTAATACAATTTTATACAGCATGTTCCAAATTTGAGATATGACGTCCGCGACTGTTTTTTTTTTTAATAACAACACTAATTCCAAATGACTATTTTTAAAGAGTTATCAAGTTATACTTGTGTGCCAAATTTTAAATTTTTATTTCTTGTTATTTAAAAGATATCCAAAATCTAATTGAATTTAATTTTTATGCAGGTTAGAAGTGGAATGCCAAAGGGTGTTGGTTATCATTTTTTGTCGAGCTGACGTTTATTATTTTAACGTTAAATTGAATCGAATAAGATTTCTTCAGTCTTTGGATTAGATGTTTGTCAAATATCTTTTAAATGGCAAAAAATAAAAATTTTAAATTTGGCACAAAGCGTGTGAAGATTTTCCATTTAAAAAGCACATAAACTTTGATCCTTCTTTTTTTTTATTGCTTAACTCGGCAACGTTTTATGTTATCGTCTCGCCCAAAAACGGGATTTTTTGAGAATCGAATGCTCTACAAAAGTGTCCATAACGGCAAAGTCGCAACTTACACCGGCGTGGTAGTACGGGTCACTAAACCTCTTTTTTTCATAAAATTCTCGTTTTTTTGTCATTTTTTCATAAATGAAAAGAGGAACACAAAAAAGATAAATAACAAAGTTATGGCAAATATAATTTTTTACAAAAAAGGTCCTAATAATCAAATCGCTAAGACGAACAGTTCTCGAAATATTTGGCCTTTAATTAATTTTACTAGGGAAATTTTTCAAAATTAAAAAAATTTTAAAATATATTAAAAATATAAATATTATTAATTTTAAAAAAATAATTTAAAATTTTATTATTTTTTTAATAATAAAATTTTTTAAAAATAAAAAATAATAATTTAAAAAATAATATAAATTTTTATATAATTGTTATAATTTTTAATTAATTTTAAAAATTTTTAAAAAATAATAAAATGGGTTTTAAAAATAAAATTAAAATAAATTTATGTTTTTAAAGAAAAATTTTAAAATTAATAATAATTTAAAATTAATAAATTTAAATTTATATTTAAAACTTTAAAAAACGAAAAAATATTGAAAAATAATATATAATAATATTATTATATATATATATATTATATATATATATAATAATATAATAATAATATATATATATATATATAATAATAATATATATATATATATATATATATATATATATATATATATATATATATATATATATATATATATATATATATATATATATATATATCACGTCAAAACAATTAAACAAAATACATTTTTCTGGAAAAAAAAAACACTTTTTTTTTCCATTGTAATTTTGAAGGACTGCAAACCCAGAAAAAGTCTCCAAAAAAAAAAAAAATATATATATATATATATATATATATATATATATATATATATATATATATATATATATATATATATATATTTTCGATTCTTTTTTTTGGGTTTTCCGCTTAAAAAATTACAAGGGAAAAAAAAGGTGTTTTTAGAAAAAATGTATTTTGTTTAGTTTTTGACGTTTCGCCGGAAATTCCTAGCCTTTTTCAAATAGTTGTAGTAGTAGTCTTATAATTAACATTTACATTTTACGTACAGGTATATACATACATCAATAAAAAACAATTTCATTTTGAATATAAAATAAACCAACAAAAACGATACGCACGGGGCCGGGAACACGTCACATTTTTAAAATTTGGTTTACGTAAAATGTAAATGTTAATTATAAGACTACTACTACAACTATTTGAAAAAGGCTTAATGACGTCAAAACAATTAAACAAAATACATTTTTCTGGAAAAAAAAACACTTTCTTTTTTCCATTGTAATTGAAGGACTCCCAAAACAAGAAAAGAATCTTAAAAAAAATATTATTAAATCACAGTCCAAAAATTAACCTTATAAATATATATATAATATATATATATATATATATATATATATATATATATATATATATATATATATATATATATATATATATAAAATAATATATATATATAATATATATAATATAATATATATATATTTAATATTTAATTTATAATTATTTTTTTAAAATATAATTTAATTTTAAATAATTATATTTTAATTTTTTTTAATTAATAAATATATTTTTAAAACGTAATTAAAATATATTAATATATTTTTTAATTTTTTATATTATTAATATAAATATTTATAAAATTAAATTTATATTTAATAATTTTATTTATTAATTTATAATAATTTATTTATTTATTAAATTAAAATTAATTTAATTATTATTTACTTTGTTTTACTTTTATAATTAAAAATTTAAAGTCATTTTATAAAGTGCTGTATTTTCGCTCCTAAAATTTAATGTATTTTTTTGTTTTTAATTTTTAAGGAAAATTATTTTTGCCTCAAGTTTTTATTATTATACAATGATGCGTTATTAGCTTTTGAAAAATTAAAACAAAATATATGTTTCTAAAAAATTCTAAATACTAAGTTTTCTTTTAGTATCAGGTTAGGATCTTTAGCAAAAATACGGTCCACTAGTCATACTAGAAACTCAGTAGGTACACCGAAAAATTATAGTAAATCAGTGCTGGGCATTACCTTTTATAAAATAGTTAAAGTAAACTTTAAGAGCTTCTTTCTTCATAAATTGTAAAATTGTCATGTATAACTAAATACATATCTTTATAGTAGGTACCAAATAGTATTTATTCTAACTATAGATTTTTTTTAGCTTATGACAGTCTAGAAATGCACCGTGGGTATGTTAAATGAAGTAAGGAGCAATTTAATCAAAGGAGACTTAAACAATTGCAAGTTTAAAAAGGACAAAGATATCTCTGCAAGTAGCAGGTTTTACTTTTGGGGAAGGGAAAGTTCAAAGCCACATAGGATGGCCTGTAAGGGAATGCATAAGAGTTGCATTACACGGTGCTCTAGTAGACGCTGCTAGCCTTTTTTTTTGAAGCATGGGATCGGCAGAAAAGCATACTTTTTTTTTTTCGATGGACATGTGAGGAGTCAACGAATTCTTGGATAGAAATAAAGAAAACAAAACTTCTTTGGCATTAATATGATCAAAGGGGGAAGCGAGAGAGTTCTTGTAAACACACTAGACTGGCAACGTTGATTAAACACACTGAATAACATTAGTCCGGAAATAATAACTTTTTTAATATTAATGGCATTGCATCATAAATACAACTTTATAAATCGGTGATTCTTTATTGTTAAAAATATTTTTAAAACCAGAAAACTATTTTTGTTTATTATCTGAAGTGACTGACAGATATTTCATTTACTTTGGATGCTCAATTCGATTGCTGTTGTTCGAGTCAGTTAACAAAACATGTTATTAAAAAAGATAAGTTTCTGATTTTCATTTTTGAGATCTGGCAATTTGTTTACGTTTTTTTAAACAAAAACAAACAGATCACTATACTAAACATCCTGCCTACAAACTGGGGTTGCGTTAAATTAAGTCCTTGAGTTCATTGTGGGGAGTCTTTTAAGCAGGGTCTGATTAAGGATAATACATACAGAATAGAAGGCAGGAAATACCTTTTGAATGGAAAAGGGGAACTCCCCTTTTTTTAAAAATCTGGGGTAGGGGTTAATGTCCCAAATAAGCTTATTTTCAAATATAACGACCACAATGTTCCGTGATTCTCTGTTCCGTAAAACTTGGCCACTCATAAGTAATGGCAGTCTTTTTTTCGAGAGAGAGCCAGGTGTGTTTTTGAGAATTAAACTAGACAAGATTTCTTGTGCTCGGAATACAATATTGTTTAGAGGTCCTGTACAAAAAATTGATATGCAATACTCTGCGCTTGTTTTGCAACCTAATAGTCGAGACTATATAATGAATTAATGATCAAAAAAATGGCTTTTAAGAAACCCCAGTCTACAATTTATTAAAAAAGAAAAAAAAAACTTTAAACAAGTTTTATACGATAATGAAACAAAAATAACCAATTTAGGGTTAATGAAGGTAAAATCTAAGTAAAAAATAAGAATAAGATCAAAAATCTCGGTCAGTATTGCATGCAGTCTGTTGTGAGAGTAAAAGGTAATAAAAGTTACCTAAAAGAAAATAAAACCTCAATAATAAATGGAAATAAGAAAATTTATTTTATAATAAGTCATTTTATAGATTTAAATAGAGCTATTAGTACTCCAAAGCAAATATAGAGGAAAATAATAAAACCTACATAAATAATTTAAAAAATAAAAAAATTTTAATAATTTTTCCCAACGACAAAATACATTTTTCAACTAGTCTATTATAAATAAATATATTGCCACATCTGGACTTTTAAAAAATCCAGAATATAAAGGAGATTTTGGGTTAAAACACTAGTTGAATGGTTATATTTTTGACCTTTCCAACTTTGGTATTTTATGTGCACCTAAAGAAACCCCAAAAAGGCAAAAAACATCATTCACCTACAATATAAAAAAACAATAATACAAAAAAAGATGTCTAAAGGAACCAGCTGCGGAAAGAATACACTAGGCATATTATTTTGATTGTTCTTGCTCTTTATTATGCCTATGTGTCATATGTTATTAAAAAGGTTACATTAACCACTTTAACTAAAAAAAATACAGTATGAGTTTCAAAGAAATCTAAATATATCTTACAGTTTACCTTGGCCCAAAGATTTCTTTTTTAAACCGACAAAAATCTATAAATATTTTCCAAATTTCAAAAACTCGGTGAAATAAAGAAATTACGATCTATTATTTCAAATCCAAAATTTCAATGTTTTTTAAATATCTTAAAAATTTTTGGGGTACCAACAAAATTATCCTATTTAACCGTATGCAGGCCCGTGCTGGCCCGGGGGGACAGGGGGACAAATCCCCCTGCGCCCTCGCCTTCAGCGCCCTCACGCTAGTAAAAAAAATGAGAATTTTTGTGGTTGTTTATCTCTTATAATAACATAGACTTTTTTACCCAATTTTCAATAAAGAGTTTTTGAGTTGACTTTAATAACGAGAAAAACGTTGTTATAAGACATTTTGTAATGAAGTTTTTAAGTTAGTTTTAGTTTTCAGCCTTTTTGATACTAGTGCTGTATTTAAGGCTGATTGAAAGTATTTTATTAAGCTCAATATGAAGCTTATATATGGTGGGTTACATGTTATGATATTTCAAAGCATGTAACGTATTAAATAAGACTGCTCAATAGCAGTATTTTTATCGATGTGGTTTTCTTGGTTAGTTACAAGTATTTTTATGAAAGCTCATTACACCGGCACACAACAAAAAAATAAATGGTCTGCCCCTTTGAAAGACCCATCCATTTATTGTATTTGATGCGCTGAATCCAAATCCGAGGTCCGTTTGGCCCATACACCCTCAAAATGTTGAGCAAATTGCAAGAAACTGCTAAAAATGGCTTAAAATTGCGAAAAATTGCGAAAAATTGTGAAAAATTGCAGATATTAAAAAGAAAAAATTTTTAAGCAAGATTAAAAATATGCTTCTTATGTATTTCGTAAGCTACATCTAAATGCAAGTCCGCTCTTACTACTCCAAATTTACATACATGATCAATATCAATAAAAAAAAAATTAACTGTAATTTTTCCAATCTACTCAAAAAATTTTGGGGAATTACGGGCCAAATCATTTGGATTTGATTCACTTTAAATACATAAAACTACTTATCAAGTCCAATGAAAAAAAATCGTTTTCATTAATGTAATTTTTAGCCATTTTAGCGTTTTTTTTCAATTTACTTAAAATTTGAAGGGTGTACAGTATGGGCGAAAAAAAACTCAAATTTCAAAACCAATACCCGGCAAAATATCCTTTTTAATTTACCTAACTTGGAAAAAAATTATTGATTAAAGGTCATTTGTCCCTCTAATTACTATTAATAAAACAAAAATATCATATTTTTCCACACTTCTATTGTATATAAAATAATAATAATAATTATTATTATAAACATTTTATATAATTACAATAAACCTAATATAGTAATTTATTATTATATATACGAAATGTTCTGACATTTTGCCCCAACCCCAAAAAACGTCAAATTTTTCGCATTGAATCAGTTGTTTTAGGCAAGCAACTTCGGACCGGCTCGAACGACGCGACTTAAGATTTAAGTTAACAATTAATCTTAAAAATTATTGTTTTTTTAATCGGCGTTTTGTTAAAAATAAGTGGCAAAAAGACCTTAGTGACTAGAAAAACAATGGAATATCCTATTTTGGGACATCCAAGTGAACTTAACTGTAAAGTTTTGCCAACTATTAAGGATGTGTTAAAATATTATTTGTTTGTCAGATATAAACTCAAAGAAAAGAACAAAGTTTCTCAGATATTTCCAAATGTGTTGTTTTAAAAATCCAGGAAATATGGGATACGGCGTCAATTCCAATAGTTTCGTCTGAGCAAATTAGACAGTTACTGCGAAAATATCAGACAGAGTATTTACAATTGTTAAGGTTTCCTAAAATCAGACAAAATAAAAAATATGAACTAAAAGTATTACATTTTTTGGCCAAATCGAAACTAAACTGTTTGATGTTTCCTCTTGCAAATCCAACCAATTTCCTCATTTCTGTGAAAAATCGCGTAAGGTACCCTAAAATAAAAACCTTTTTTTGAAGGATCAAAGCTTATCGGAAAATGGCCTTAGGACCTGTTGATGTGAAGAAAACGGAAAGAATTTTAAAATTAAAAGAAAAAAAAAAAAGGAAACCAAAATTGATAGTTCCAAGTCGCTTATTGACAAATCATCGACCTTATACACTAAAGTTAAAAAAACAGGATCTAGTTCTAAAGTGAGCAAAGCTATTCCGAGCACTTCATCACCGCATCACCTATGTTAAGTAGAAATCCATTAAACTTCCGCTTACTAAATCAGTTTGGAATCTCAGATGGGACTGCAGCAGCGAGCAAGGCGTTTTACAAGATGTTGGTATGGTGACAGAAGAAAATCTTACAAATGTAATTAATACAAATAAAATTCGAAGGGCTCGTAAAAAAGCCCGTGGTGTAATAGGTAAAGAACACGCTGATGCTCCTTTATAAAAAAGCATTTATTTCGTTGAAAAGATGGGCATTTCATAGCAGAATAATTTCAGAAGAGCATGTTTTCAAACGAGGAACCTGGATCTGTTTATGTAGGGTACGTGTCCCCAAAATCTATCAGGAAAATCCATTTTATAAATATTTACAATTATTGTAAGAAATAACATAAGTTTTGATAAAATGTGTGTAATTTTTGTGATGGCACTGTAGTAAAAAGGCCGTAAAAATGGTCCATAAGATATTTAAATTGCAAATTAAAATCCTCCATGGTTTATTTGTCAGATACGCCAATAGCTCCCAGTAAGACATCTTTTTGAACGGGTCCAACACAGCATTTAGGCTAGATTGGAAAAATGCTTGAGAACTGTGAAACACGTCCCGTAATAGATTTCTTCCAGTTGTTGGATGTTTGCCGGTAAATTCAGAAGATCTAATACAGACCGAATATTTTACAAAATATGTTAGGCCATTTTTCAAAGAAACTGTCCACCGAACTTGACCAATTCGCAACCTGTCAAACTATCGCATGCGAGGTGGTTGACTAAAGCAAATCGGCTTCTTCGGCTTTACATTGGTTGTGAAAATCCTTCAGAAAATCTTATAATTCTTGTAAATTTTGTTATAAAAGTCTATGCACCGATGTGGTTTTCGATAAAAATGCACCCTTCATGTAAGGATGGTGCCCGACATGTCCTTAAAACTATCCAGTTAACACGATACTTTAGCAATAATTTAAAAGAGATAATAGATCCGGTTATACAACGTAATGCTTACTTCGCTCATCCCGAGAACATTTTATTGAGCATGATATCGGATGATCCAAACCATCCGAGAACTTTCCAGGAGCATTTTTTAGGACCGTGGAACATTCCGAAAAGATTCAGAAATATCGTTAAAATTAACAATGCTGCTAATTATGTCGAACTTTTAACTGGATGAAAGTTAACTTACACCCCCCGTCTTACCAAATATCACTGATGACAACCTCAAATTATTTATCGAAAATGCTGATACTTTGGAGTTTCCTCGATTTCCGTGTCATACACAAGCTATCGAACGATGTGTGAAGCTAACAACTAAGGCATTAAAATGCGTGATAGGCGAAAAAGCACTTGATGGATTAATCCGCTTAGGACTTAAATCTGGTAAAATAATGGCTCACTTTCACCATAAGGCAGAATATAAAGCGGCTTATCATATGAATTTTTTTTTCCTAGTTTATTTTTTATTTGTATTTGTTTTTGCAATAAATCTGTCTTTGTTATTTTCTTTTAACTTTTAACTTTTTTTTTATTTTTGGTAACAATATAACCCCTTGTAGAGGGCACAAAAATTTCAAAAATATAAAAAATAAATTACACGTATTTTTTGTTTTAATTCAATACAACTTTTCCCCCCTATTGGATTAAAAAATATTAAATAAAAAATACACCCTATATGAGATCGGCCCACCCTAGTGTACAGCCAAACGGACTTCGGATTTAGATTTAGCGTATCGAGATACATAAGAAACATACTTGATCAATCAATAAAAAAAAATGTTCTTATTGAACTCAACTAAAATTTTAACCATTTTGACAGTTTTTGCAATAAACTCAAAATTTTAAATTATAGGGCCAACCGCCTCGGTTTGGATTTAGCGCATCAAAATAGATATAGATGGATGGGTCTGGTCAAATGCACATTTTTTTTTTTGGGTTTTAAAGCTTTTTTAACGTTAGGGTATCTAATAAATTAGAATTTCTTTGATTTAATTAGGTTCATCGGGGTATTATCTTACACTAGTTATAGTTACTTTTTATAATAGTTTAATATTTTAGTTTAATTTATTTTTCTACTTCATAATTAACAGTTTTTAACTTCAAATGAAACTATTTTGTATATAACAGTAAAATTTTTGTTTGAAATTTTCATAAATTTTGTACGTTTGCTTGGATTAAATAATTTATAGTTTTAAAAAACGATAAAATTTATTTGTCAACTACTTCAAATATTGAGGAAATAAACATTGCTTTTCAATATCTTCGATATAGCTTACTAGTAAGGCAAAGTAAAATCGTTTTCTTATTAGGAGATCGATTTAAAGGCTTAGACATGTTATCATGGTCCGACCTCGTCGTTGGACTCCTACTTGTGTTAAAGGCCGGGCCCTTTTTCCACACAAAAACCCAACTCAGGCATAGCTGACTTGTCGAAGCTTATATCTGTACATATATTTGAAAAGACATGAAATGTAAAAATATTACTAATAAAGCACTAGTTTGAGTTGGAGTCCGCCCAGGTCGTTTTTGCGATGTTATGGGCGCCCTCATCCTCCCCGTCCCCCGCCCTTTAGAGGCCCTAGCACGGGCCTGACCCTATGACTCCGTTCCCTTACCTAACCATTTCTCTGCCTTTGACTGCTTCCAGTTTCAATACATATATTCCTAATTTGGGTCATACTATAAATTTTTCTTGACACTTCATCTGACTGGCATTATTTCGGAAATTAAACTGTAACGACACATTTCCTTACAAAACCTCAGGATTAATTAAAAGCTGTTTTAAACACACATCCCCTCTATTTTGGTACAAAATGCAATTAAGACGGAAAAGGGACATTAACTCAACAATGCTTATACCGGTTTATTTTACCCACTACCTCTGTCTTGCGGTCAACTCATAAAGCACAGACACGGAAAAAGGGAATCAGCAAAAAAACCTCAAGCGTCATCTGTGGCGTTTCGGCATATCGCTAATCAAAGACCCATTTGTCCCCTTTTAATATGCTGCCCGTCCACAATGACTTTTTTCGTCGGACAAGATTACCCCCCGTCTTTTTTCTTTTTTTTACGTAATATGTTTACTGGATAATCATTGAAGCGGAAAGGCCATTTTTTCTCTTTCCACCTTCGACCTCTTTCTTTTACAAAAAGACTTACGAGACAAAAAGTGTATCCCAAAATGAAAAAAAATAAATTTATTACTTATCACTTTTATTCTGAAATCGGACGAATGACATAATAAGTTGGCTATTTTTGTGCCAAAAAAGGGTATTTAAGTCTTTTGACACAGCTTTGCTTGTCACAAATTATTGTCTTATAAATTTTAGACAAAAAAAATTTTTTAAAAA
>JAHBCN010002125.1:0-98906 GCA_019359885.1 Listronotus oregonensis
TATTGTTGATAGCGAAATTTTTAATGACCAAAATAAGTTTTTTGCTTATATCTCCTTTACTACTTATTTTATTAAAAATGTGTATATAACTATTTTTATAGAGCTAACCAAAAGGCATATTTTTACCTATAATATTTTTTCGTAACTCTTTAAGTTTTTAAGATATTTGAGTTTTTATTTTAAATTTAAATATTTAATATCTCAAAAACTAAAAGGGCAACAAAAAAAATGTATTAAAAAACTGACGTAATTTTATTGTACTATTTATTTTGACTATATACCATTTTCTTCTAAAGTCAGTAGTTTTCGATTTATATTAAAAAAAAACGATTTTTCACATTTTTTTTAAGGTAAGAAAAAATGCAATTTGAACCCGCTGAGCTGAGGCAGCAGTGCGGCTTTAAATTGACTATAGTTTATAGTAATATAAAAAAAATGTTTCACGCGGTTTTCTTATAGGCTTGGTTTTTTGCGTAGGCCTCCCGGACTATTATTTTTAAATATTTCTAACTGCTTATATTTTGTTTTGTTCAGAAAACAAATATTTTTAGGCAGGAATAGTACAGATACAAAGCAAAACTGGAGAAGTTTTACCATGCAAATTTCATTCACGTAGTTTCTGCAAGTTTGCGCCTTTGTCGTAATTTGTATTAACTGGCAGAAAACGCCCGGCTATATAAACGATACTTATTTATTTTAGTTATCAGTAATATTTTTGCTTTAGGTGTTAATCTATAAAAAAAATTTGGACTCATAACGAGCCGGGGCCGAAAGGAATTTAGTATTTGGCAGCATTTTATAAAAAAGAAAGTGGTGGGCAAACTAGCTTGTAAAGCAGTATGTAAAAAATGTGGAAAAGAATTATTATTAATAATAATAATAATAATAATCATTTATTTTTCCAGGGACATTTACAATAAATGTATGGATTTCGTCAATAGACACATAATAATATTACATTTTATACATACAAACACCAAACCTGGCAGTACACTTGGTAGTATATATACACAAACTTTAAAAACCAATTTTAACAATAAGGATATAAAAATTAAAAAAAATTACATTAAAAAACTAGTTAATCATAACTAACCATGCCGAGAAATACTCATCCAAACTATAACTTTCCAAACTTATCAAGTAAGGTTTGATTTGTTTTTTAAACCCATGAAGATTTTTAGCATCTTTAATATATATGGGCAGTTTATTAAATACTTTAATTCCCAAGTATTCAGGCGACTTTTTTGTTACGTTTAATCGCCCGAATGGAACCTGCAGACTATCCCCAGATCGGGTGAAATGACTATGCACATCACTGGCTTTAGGTAATCTTGTCATATTCAGAAAGATATATTTTGACAGCTGGTATATTAAAATCCCGGGAAGAGTAAGTATACCCAGATCTTTAAACCGCGACCTGCAGCTTGTCCTCGAAGTGATTCCCAGAATGCATCTTAAAATGCGTTTCTGTACAGTGAAAACTGACTGAGCAGCCGGCGAAGAGCCCCAAAACACTATGCCATAATAAATACGTGATGCAATGTATGCATTATAAACTGAAAAAATTTCCCTAGTGGATACTACAGTTTTGAGATTTCTAATTAAATAACATAATTGATTTAATTTAGAGCAAAGTAAATTACAATGTTCTTTCCAGTTAAGAATCTGATCCAAGGTCAAGCCTAAAAATTTGGTAGAGTCTGATCTTACAACAGCATCATTGTTTATTTTAATATTAAGGTCCAAACATTGTTTATTTTGTGGGACATGAAATCTAAGATATGTTGTCTTAGAGCTATTTAAATGCAAAGTATTTTCACAAAACCACTCATACAGTCTGCACATACCCGCATTACAGGAATCCCCCAGACCTCCGCCGGCAGGCGCCGATGTTATAAAAGTTGAATCATCTGCGTTCAAAGACATTGACCAATCTACGTTTACCGCCAAGGTTATGTCATTAATATAACATATAAATAAGACGGGCTCCAAGACGGACCCCTGAGGAACCCCCATATCAATTTCAATAACATCAGAATGTCCCCCATCAGGGGCTGACACAAACTGTCTTCTGTTTTTTTAAAAAAGTGCACAGCCAGTCCAGGGCTAGACCTCTAACGCCATAGGACTCCATTTTGCACAAAAGCAGCTCAAGGTCAACACAGTCAAATGCCCTACTAAGATCGCAAAATATTCCAGCAGGGCACTCGCCCGCCTCCAAGTACTTTACCAATTCCCGATGAAGGTGGTGGATTGCAGTCATTGTAGAACTATTTCCACGAAAACCGAACTGGTAGGGTGTTAAAACATTATGTTTGTGGAGAAAAGGCTCGAGTCTCTTTGAAAATGCAAATAGCTTGGAGAAAACCGATATTAATGCAACAGGCCTATAATTTTCTACATTTAATGTATCTCCCTTTTTTAAAATGGGAATAATTTTATTTAATTTTAGGAGTTAAGGAAATTTACCTTGTTGAATGCTAAGGTTTAGTAAATATGTCAAGACACCAGCCAACGGTTCAATCACACGCCTTAAAATTGCACCCGAAACTTCGTCAAATCCGTGCGAATATTTATTTTTAATTTTCGCCTTTACCAGGGATATTAGTTCGTCTCCAACAAATGGAGAAAAAATCAGGCTGTTCTTGACATATTTGCAAGAGGTGTTATACTTCTTTCTTGCACCTATTTTGTTAACAATTTTTTGCGGAGCATTTAAAAAAAAAACTATTAAAAATATTAGCGATATTTTTGGGATTTTTCTCCAAATACCCATTTATGGAAATATCCGGATTGCTACGCTTTATTCTTTTCTTAGTTATTTTGCCAACTACAAGCTCTAGTAAACAAACTAAAAAGGTATTGGGACCCCTGCACAAGTGAAACTAGTGATATCAGCATTGGTCTTAAAACTTTTTATGATGATTGTCAGTCACAGCCTGGAATTAAAGTAAAATTATCCAGTTGGCAAAGAAACAGATAAGCGATAACTTTAAAAAGGGAAGTGTAGGTGAGCGAGCAAATAGTGGAAGTAGCGGTCAATTGGATTCTTTTGTTGTGCGAACTGGACTAGATACAAAAAAGAATTGGACAGACATATAGCCAAAGTCGTTTACGCAACAAATTGCAGTTTTAGAGTTATAGAAAATAAAGTTTAAAAGGACATAAAAATGCTAAGACCTGGTTACCTTTCACCATTTAGATTTCAGTTTTCATCAACGCTCTTGCGTAAAATATTTAAAGAAGAAAAATCTAATTGGTTTAACAGGTTATCTGGACAATCTGTTTGTATGTCCTTAGATGAATGGTCCAATATACATAATGAGCCGATAATCTGTATCGTTTTGACTGTGTTCTTTTAGAAAGCATAGATACATCTAGTCATCCCCATACAGCTGACTATCTTGCCGAATTGGCTATTAACTCAATAAATAAGTGCAAAAATATATATAGCTCTAAAGTTACCAGTATTGTTACAGATAATGTGAGCATCATGGTCAGTAAGAAGAAAAAATTACCGAGTCGTCCAATTACCTTATAATTACATATGGTTGTTCGTCACACTTATTTAGTTTGCTCTCCAAAAATTTAGAAGCATCGCAGATAAAAGAACATTAAGTACATATTGTGAAATACTTCAGAAATACCCATTTGCCAAATGCTTGGTATAAAGAAAAAGGGGGCAAGAAATTGGTCTACCTCAACATGTTTGATGGAATACACTTTCAGATTGTCTTAAAATCTATGTAAATGAGTGGCCAAAATTGTTATTTATATGTGAAGAGCATGAAGATCAAATTTGATCCAGTGATTTTTAAAAAAGTTTTAGATATCTGTATTAAAAGGATGGCTGAAGATGTTCTACAGTTGCTAAATCCAATTTCTATAGCACTAAATGCAATGCAACAAAAAGTTGCATTTTTATCTCTAGCAGATTACCTATGGAAAAAGTTACTGGCTATTTTTGACAGTTTTGAAGTTGAAAAAGGAAAAGCTTGCGTCAATATCAATTAGTGAAGAAGAGATATGTTCAAGCTCCAACCCCCTTTCACTTTTTGGAGTATATTTTGGATCCTACAATAAACAAAGAAGATCCATTACTAGCTGAAGAAAAGAGAGATGCTCTACACATTGTTTCCAAATATTTTGCAGACACAGGATTATTACCATTACTAATTAAGTTGAAAGCTAAATCGGACCCTTTTTACAAAACTCTGTTCAAAAGAAATAATCAAAAATGTAACAGCAGTACAATGATGGAGATCTTCAGTCTAAAATTAGACCAAGTTCTGTCCACAATTTTGCTATGTTCTTTTTTAACTTAGCAAGTTTATTACTAATCTGTCTCTATTAACGAAAAAAAAACTGCCTTTATTAATGAAAAAAGAAAATTTATTTGTAGTAACAGTACTTTCTTTTTGCTTTGTATACAATCAAATCACGACACTAACGAGGCTGCCAATAAGGTAATTAAATAAACGAAATGAAACTTCGCTACAAATTAGCATCGGACGTCCTTAAAAGGTCAATACCTACTTATTTCAATAAAAATGTAACTGAGCTATACCCAATGGCACTGTATTTTAGGGCATGGCCGTGTCACGCAGCGAAAGTCACCGCCCTGCCCTACCCAAGGCTTATCGACACGACGAAACACATAAAGTTGGTCACGTCTCGTGCCATCGCCGAAATTTAAAAGGTTTCTCATGATGATGCCTCGATTATACGATATAACCTTTTAACTTATCGATAAACCTAAATTAGCCTACGACATGCGAAAGGACTAACTTGTTTTTACATGACAATTCCTCGATGTAATAAACTTTCTGACATAAAAGAACATATACGTATAAAAATACAGACTTTTTATTCGTAGTTGGAAACGCATAATTCCAATATATGCGACAGTTATCATTTTCTATTACTGCCTCGATATGGCCTGTTTTATCGATGCCGTAGTAATGTCTGAGGTGATAGTAAAGTACGAGAAGCGCATCTATGTGTCGGTGGATATAACCACTGACAGCATGCACTGGACAAGCTCATATGAGTGCTCTCATATAGAGTCTGGGTTATAACACGAGAGTTATATAACATAAACGCTATATCTTACCACTCAATCAGTGCACAAGGGTATCGGGTTGCTGTCGACTGGCTCGACAAGCTGGATCAGGAACGTTAAAAAACAGTATACATGGTAAACCAATGTGACCAAGACTTAAGCTCATCAGATTTTACAAACCAAAACGTAAGGTTTTGAGATAGATCAAATCTTTTTATGTTTCGGTAAAATACTCCGTGCTGCGGCCTATTAATGTGATCTTCAAAAAGCATCTGCTGTTTTGCTCTTTTGACTCCAGTTCTTACAGTTTTAGACTCAAGTCTTATAAGTGATTGGTCGTCGTTTGGATCTATTGCAAATCTGGGACCGAATTTTTCCGCTGCCTTGAACAACAATGCTCCATTAGCTATTTCGTGTGCTTTTACTAGATGCATTAATGGAACCGTACTATTGACAACTTGACAAGCAAGACTCAAAACCAGCCGATCCTGCATACACACCTGCATGCATGCACGACCTTCCTGATGACGTGGATGGTACGAGGGCGGTCCGATAAGTAATTAGCCTCACCGCCCGATGACGCCACTATCGCAAGAGAAATTTACAATCCTGTAGTACATTCTCGTAGACGGCTACAGTCAAAATTTTAGCCGAATCAGACATGTAATTTTGTATTGACCGCGTGTGGAAGCGGGCCTGTTCGCGGATTTGAAAAAAAATGAAAAAAGAGCAATATCGGTCGGTGATTCGATTCTTGTTTTTGGAAGGGAAATCGCACAGCGAAATCAAAGAGCGCTTGGATGCTGTGTACGGTGACTCTTCTCCTTCGATGGCGACCGTCAAAAATTGGTTTAACAAGTTTCAACGTGGTGGAACATCGGTTTTTGATGAGCCACGACCAGGTGCCCGGAAAACGGCTACCACGGAGGATAACATAACAGTAATCCACGATTTCGTATTGGCAGACCGCCGATTGAAGGTGCACGAGATAGCTGAGACAGTAGGCATCTCAAAAGACCGCCTGGGTCATATCCTGCATGAAATTTTGGGCATGAGAAAGATGTCGGCGCCATGGGTGCCGCGTTTGCTCACTCCGGACAACAAGCGAAATCGTGAAACCACTTTAGAGCAGTGTTTGACGCTGTTTAAGCGAAATCCGAAGGAGTTTCTGCGTCGTTTTGTGACCGTCGGCGAAACATGGATCCACGGGTACAAACCAGAGACCAAGAAACTGTCGAAACAGTGGACTTCACCCGGCGAACGTGCTCCGAAGAAGGCAAAGACTGTCCTATCGGCCGAAAGGTAATGGCCACCGTTTTCTGGGACTCACAAGGTATGATCTACATTGACTACCTGGAGAAGGAAGAAACGATTTCAGGGCTGTACTATGCCGAATTATTGTGTTATTGGGCCGATTTGACGCCGAATTGCAGAAAAAACGGCCCCATTTGGCAAAGAAAAAAGTGCTCTTTCACCATGACAACACACCGGCTCACACTTTCGCCCTCGACACGGCCAAATTGGTCGAATTGGGATACGAACTGCTGCCCCATTCACCGTATTCTCCAGATTTGACCCGTGCGACTTTATTTTGTTTCAAAACTTGGAAAAGTTACTCGCCGGGCAGAAATTTGAGTCAAATTAGGAGGTTATCGCTGCCACGAATGCCCTTTGTAGACCTCGAGAAAACGTATTTTTCAGACAAGTTAAAGAAATTGGATTACCGCTGGGTCAAGCGCATCGAGCTAAAAGCAGGAGATAATGTTAAGAAGTAAATCGCCACTTTTCCAAAATTTTCGTTTTTCTTTTGTAGACAAAGTACTTATCGGACCACCCTCGTATATACGGGATGTTGATGAGCACGGGTAGATGCTACGGTGAAGATGCATAATTTTTTGTGAAACAATATTATCATTATTATTCTATTCACATTAAAATGTATTATGATCGAATGCCTTTTACAATAAATTTTCGGGTTTTGTTCGTATTTTCTCGTTCGTGCTCGGGGAATTTTCTCCAAAAATAAATTCTCGAGCATTTTACAACACTAATTATTAAGGCATTGCCCGGAGATACCAAATTATTAGTTCTGTGAGAAACAAAAAAAATTGTCTTTACATCAGCCAAGTAAGAATCAATGGTTAACAACTTCTTTATCATTTTTTAGATCTTCTTCACCTTCACTACCGACTTCACTACATTGTTTAATAAATATATTGCTTCCCACCAAATAAAAAATGTGACCATGTAAATCTTTTACATTCATTCAATGCACCGGTAAACGTTTATAAATTAGCATTTAATTACCTGATTTATGCTCTCTAAGAAGATTTATATTTTACAAATTATCTGCAACATGTTCAATTAGTTAAAAGCAACTTGTTTTTTTCTAATTACAGATTTATCTTGACTTACTGAAGCTGCAGCTGTAATTATCAATAAGTATTGGTTTTGTTTTTCAAATAAAAATAATTTGTGTTAAATAATCCTAAATCACAATGGTGTGATAAAAATCTTTAGTCGAGTCATAGTCCAGTAACTGAAGACCTGAAAGTACCCAAAGCTGTAAATAAATCTGTACAGTTTTCATACAAACTATTTTTGTTATTTTTACGTTTTTTAAAGTTCTGTAGGTATTTTTCTGCACGTTTTTCCTAATTATTTTAACAATATAAATTTTTAAAAAATCAAGGTTAGGTTCTGATCATATGGTAAACTCTCATTTTGGTACTAGAGTTAAACCTGAATTAAATTAAATCACAAATTAGGTTGGCGTAAACAATTGTGTACTAAGAAAAATAAGTTCTAGATTTGGTCCACGGACCTAATTGGTCCTTGCGGTGTAAACTAGGCTAGGGCAAGTTTTAATAAATACTCTGACAATAACATGGTATAGGTTGTCCAAGCTAACATTTTTACGTTAGCTTACACGAATCAGGCTATTTCAAATACAAAAATCACTAGACTCAGCGTCAAAATCAGCTGATTGGCGTAAATCACCCAGTAATGGATTAAAGGCGTTTCAATTTTTGTATTAAATTTTTCTTGCGTTTGGGTGTGTTACTTCGTGTGTAAACGTAATTAGTGAGATTAGAGATTATACCTCAGTGTTTTTATTTTTTGGTGGGGACTCTGGCATTTTTTATATTTTATAATTTATTTTACTTAAAAGTAAGTTTTAATTTTTTATTGGTTTTAAGAAAAAACCACCAGAATAGATATTTTTAGAGTATGAATCACAGTGATTACTGTATTTCCAGTTCAGAAAAGCTTCGAAACCCATTTCAGAGCTGTGATGAGTCCGAAGTGAGAAAATATAAAATATAACCTAATATATATTTCTTGAAAAATGATGCTATCAGAATAGTGATCTTGCATAAGGTAAAATTACCCGTTTAGTATCATAATCTAAAAATACATCCTCAGATGTGCCAAATGTTTTAAGATTTAAATATATTTATGAATGTATTTTTTGGGATCCCATAGTGGCAGTTGCTGACAATGTAAGAAGGAAAATATGAAATTTATAAGTAACCTAAGCTTAATGGAAAAACCAAATGTGCAACGCATAAGAAGGGAATTTTCCAAAGGTTTTATGAAAAATGAAGATTTAGGAGAAAATAAAAATCTTTGAGTGTTTTTCTTGATGAAACCTGGATCTTCTGGAACAGCTCTTTCTGCAGGTCTTGGCAGGATTACAATGCATATTTCAGTGGAAAGGTAAAACAGTCCCATCACTAATTATCTCGCTAATTATACACTAGAAAAAAAAATGTACTTTCCTACACTTAAGGAAAAATGGAAGGGCCCATTTTTTTAAATTCACAAGGTGAAGCACTTTCACAATCCTCTAATAAAATTTTGTTTTGCTTTATAAATGGTCACAATTTTATAAAAAAGCTTCCTCTTGCACAGCGACAAGCTGTTAAAGACCTGTTTCTTTTTTATAATTATTTTTACGGCTTCTGCTCCGAAGCATTAGCTGTAATAATTCCACAATAGACCGATCGGTCGCGGTGGAAGGGTGTTATACCCACTCACTTTAAACCTAACCTTAACAGTATTTTAATTCTGACATCACTCTAGACACTCGTAGTATGTGAACACTTAGAGTGCAAGCATAAGGGATATTCTGAGAAAAAATAAATATATGACAGATTCGGTAGATACCTCAATTAGGGTCTCTTTCATACACAGGACATATGATTAAACCTGTAGCTTTTAGACAACATTAAATTACAGAACACACTTGCTACATTCTTATGAAACATTAAAGTATATTTAATTAAATTACTATTGAAATACTAATATTTTCCTCAGATACATTATTCTACATGCTGGTTCCAAAAAAGGATTTGTTGATGGTGCCAGTAGAATTTTTAAATCATTAACAAAAACAGGAGATTACCATGGGAAGATGAATGATGAGAGTTTTGAGAAGTGGGTTGGAGATGATCTACTACCTAATTTGAAAAGACCTTCATTAGTCATTTTAGATAATGCCAGCTCCCATAGTAGGTTGTTAGAAAACTGGCCAAAAAGTGACTGGAATGGTTAAATGGTAAGAAGACCGTAATATTCATTTTGCAAAATCGGTGACAAAAAAGATTTTGTGGTGCTTGATTCAGCGCCTACCAAAGCCTCTCAAATCTTATGTCGTCGATGCTCTAATTCAGGAGGCTGGTCATCAAGTGCTGCGCTTGCCTTCATATCATTGCGAATTCAATGCTATTGATGGACACTGCCACTTCTAAAGCCTTAATCACGATCTTCCAACGTTTTTGATAAATTTATTTTATAAAATATAAGCATCTTATTGTGTAAATGATACCCTGAATAAATAAATGATTATTACTGTTTTGTATTTATTTATTATTTAATATAGAAAGCAGCTAAAGAAGTTATATCAGATGAAATAAATCGACTTATCTTCAGGCTTATTGAAGGTGTATTTTAGGACTAAGTGTGTATAAAAAGTGTAAAGTATTTCTGAGTAACAAACACTCAATAAATAAGGATTAATCTGCACTTCGTAGGCTTGTTCTATTATCAGTAATATGATGAAAATATAGGCACTGCTTCAGATGCCTCCAGTTCTTTTCGATGTAGCAGAAACGGAACCTTTTATTGTGTAGCTTAGCGAAAATGATAATTTTAAATCAAATATTAGGGCCAAACATCAAGCTTTAACAATTCATGCAAATATAAGAACAGCAAGAAAAAAATACTGCTTAATTTAGTTATTGTAATCTAACAACAATTTTTTTACGATATTAAAATTTTGAAACTCCCTTTCCTCAGTAAAGTCCTAACTAAAATTCTTATATCAGCCAACTTAAATCTGAAAAACAAAATTTACTAAAATGTAGGGATATTCGCATTGCCAACCTAAAAATGTTAGCTTGGACAAACTATATGCGCACAGTTCCTATTTGACCTCCGATCAGTGAAGTGCTCGCGATAAAAAAACTACATAGTTTTTTCCGGGAAGGCGGCTGAAGGAGCTGTATCAACGGCTTTTACCATCGGGGATCAAGAAGAAACTCAAGCCAAAAGATGGAGTCCTTCTTCTGGGGCCAAGCGCTGTGAGCGATGATTCCTATATCTGTTTCTTTCTGGGAGCCCCACGCACGAGGGATTTTCCTAATGGCGGAAGATGGTTGCGCGCTCAGCAGGAAGAAGCAGTACTGACAGAAAACGGTTATGCGCGATACCAGTAGCAGTCATCTGGTCGGATATCCATTTTTTGTGCCTGCATCGATAAGAAAATATTTTAGAAAATTTCGGAAATTTAGGAAAGTTCGGAATTTTTGGGGGCTACAGAGCCCGACTATCCAGAAGTTCCACGTACAAAGCCTGGGAAAGCCACGTTGATAACAACGTGTGTCTGGAAAGGGGAGAGCTGGTTGAACGTCCACCGACGGAGACCAAAAAAAATGAAAGCAAAACAAAACTATATGCGCACCTTATAGTTATGTTTGTTATCCAGAAATAGTGTGCACTATTTTACACGTTTTTGTGAATAAATCGTTTGTTATCATCAGTGTAATTTGGGACTAGGTGTTTGGTATGCATTCTAGTGTAAACTAGTTTTCACTTAATTACTTTAACTCTCAAAGTAGTGAAGTTAGATGCATTGTTACTGCAAAACTTTAATTGTTTGTTTATAAACATAACCATAAAGCCTTTTTTAATTTCTGAGGTAAATCTAAAACGTGTTTGTTATAAAAATTAAATATGGAAGTTATTTACACTTAGTTCCACCTTTTAGTCCTACACTTTCCTGCCTTATCCTACACTGTACTTGGTAAAGAACAGACCTTATGTTCCATTTATTATCCTAAATATCCTAGAGAATTTCCCTTTTGTACTTATCTGTCTAGGATAATAACAAATACATTTTTGCTGTAGTGTCTTATTACTATACACAAATCATTTATTTATATTGTTAGATTATTGACCTCTAGTTTCCAGATAGTTATTGTTTTAATTTAAAACAATAAATAATTAATATCTACTTAAATTATAATGAATACAATAAGTTCAAACAAAAAACAAAAAAAACTTAAGTAATTTATAAAAGATAAATAGTAACATTTTTCAGTGCCACATTAATACAGATTGCTGATTAAATTAAAATATTACTTACCATATATAAAAAAGGAGTCTCTGTATTCTTAAAGTAGTCCCTGCTCATTATAAATGGTATAGAAGAGCTACACAGGGACAGCAGCGAATTTAAGAGCTCAAGTCATTATTTCCCTAAATATTAAAGTTTGGGCGACCTAATTTATCAGATCTAATTAGCTAAATTACATTGTTATTGTTGTTAATTTTTGCTACTTTTTTGCAATGAGCCGAACAAGGTCAGCTGATTACAGATGGCAACAAATCACTTTACTCAGTTATCACACCGACCCGATGGTCAATATTAAATTAATTTTTAAAAACACTATTAATGTATAACATAAACACTAAAAAGATAAAGAAGTGTGAAAACAGTGTATTTTAAATATCACTAATGTCCTTAATACTAATTAAACATGAGTCACTACAAGGTAAAAACTATTATTTTTTTAATTTGATTAAAAGCGGTGCTGCAGCAAATGTCAAATGATGTTTCCTTAAAGATAATTATTTGTGTTTTTAATGTTATAATGTTATTGTCCATAAAGAATTAAGTATAACTAGTTTACTTCTCTTATGCTTATCCTAAATTATTATTTTAATCTATGTTTTTAGAATCCAAAATAATTTAATTAAAATTAAATCAAAATTATTTAAAAGAATTCTTATCAAATATGGCAACGCCTAGGTGAAATCAATATTGAACTATCAGAGCCATCTTTCCGAGGTTAAGTAAACTTAATGAACTCAATATTAGGTATAAACAAACTATCGATAGTTAGCAGTATCGATACTTTTTTAAACAAATTTTCTTCGAGCATATACCCTTCGAGAATATACGTGCTAGAAGCAGCCTTGTCGTTTGGCCATGCAAACAAGCGTGTAAGAGAGAAAGAAAATGATGGTTCAACCTTTTTTGCTCCGCGTGCTGATTGGGCGGCGGCTTCTCCAATATTGAAAAGAACCGGGCCAAGGAGCAAGGCTGCTCCAATAGGTATATGCCTCGGGCATATACCTTCTAGAGGAAGCCTTGTCGTTTGGCCGTGTTAACAACAAGGAAGTTTAAAGGTGTATGGAAGCCCAATGCTATGGCCCATTCGATCAAAAAATGTCCAGACCAGTATGAAAATAACTGTCAGAGTTGGCCCTGCCGATTCTGCGCAATAACAAAATTCCACGAAATAATTTAATGTGTTGCCTACTTACACACTGATAAATCAGTGTGAAGTTAGCCAACACATAATTTTATGAGAGCCGGAGTACCGTTTTTTGGATTGATCAAAACCTTCTTATTTTAGTGATTAGTGTTTATTAAATTGTGACTATAATTTTGTGTTTATTGTTTGATACCTATAATATCGTAACAAAATAACTAGAGGTTGTATGGTTTTGTCTTGCAAATCCAAGGGTAACATACCCATCTTTTTAACTTTAGGTAAGTATTTTTGATATTTAAATTAGGTGCTTCTTATAAGACGCAACGTTAGGTAACCGAATAAATAATAATATATCAATTATGAATAATAGAAAATGAAAATTTCATAGCAAATATTAGTGAGAAAAGTAAGGCAATCTTAACTATCTTTTAGATGATTTGTGGATTATTAAAAAGAAATAAGGTTTACATTTAGGTACTTTAATAATTTAGTACACTCTTTTAAAGGATCAAAATTATTGATTACTGGGCAGACCAGGCAAATTTTAATATATGCAGGTCCCTCTAATTGAATGAAAGGAAGTACAATTTTGGTACGGTTTTTTGGGGCGCTGATTACAAATCTAAAAAAATTCGGCAATGTTCTTTTCGAGATATTCATCATCAAAATCGAAAATCAAACTAACCTTATTTACACTATTCCTCCTTCTTCTTGCACAAAATTCTTGATTTTTACACAAAATTGGCACACAATATTTCACAAACACCTTTTAAAAACTTTTTTTTATGTTTATTTTACACTTTTATTTTTTAAGCAAATATGGCTGCTGCCTTTGAACTTAAAAGTTCGCAATTTAATGGAAAAAAGATGTAAAATAAATAAAAATACAAGGTTTTAAAAGGTGTTTATAAAATATCGTGTGCCACTTTAGTGTAAAAATCAAGAATTGTGTACAAAAAGAAGGGAGAATATAATGAAAATGAGGTTAGTTTAATTTTTAACTTTGATGATGAAGATCTCGGAAACAAAACGTTGCCGAAAAGATATTTCAGATTTGTAATCAGCGCCCCAAAAAACCCCTGTATACCAAATTTGATCAAAATCGGAGAGGAGGCAACTTTCGAGACAATACCATTTGTTTAAAAATAAATTAGATTTTTTCTTAATCTTGCATTATCAACTTTTTAAGCTCGACATACTGCACACACATAATATTTAACGGATACTGTTACAATGGATACCTAGGTACCAAAGGTTACTAAACATTTTTAACCACTGTTATTCTGTCTCATGAATGTTTGTTATTAGTGAAAAGTATATGCCTAAAAAGCAGTTATAAAAATTTTCACTTTTTAATGTACAACCAGAATCTTAGGATTAGATTAAACTCATTTACACTATCTTGCCCTTCTTTTATCACAAAATTGGTGATAAGTACATAATACTATCATACAATGTTTGAAATTTATTTTAAAAAATCGTGTTTTTATTTATTTACAAAGATTTTTGGTAAAAATACAAAACTTCCAAAAATATCGACCATTTAAATAGAAGGCACTAAAGTGGGCGCCATCTATTCTTTCCATATTATATCAGGTGATATAAAATCTAATATTACACAATAATTTTTAATATTCTATAGTAGTATCCTTTAATAACTAACAATTTTGTGCAAAAAATGAAAAAAAACAGTGAATGTTGGAATTTGACATTTGATGATGTCAATTTTATAGATAGTAACAAAGAATTATGGAAATCCGGCCCTGACCTACTATTCATTGCGCAAATTCCGCGGGGCCAACCCCCCTATTCCCGCTGCCCTGCACGCCTGGACAATTTTGTTCTACAGTATTGGCTTTCCATACACCTTTAAACTTCCTTGGTTAACAACCGTACGAAAGAAAAACATCAAATTTTGGCGACATACCGCGTTGAACATTGTTAGGACAGTTAACATACCGGTTTATTTTCGCGAGAAGCGGTAACGTAGGGAAAGGTGTTCTGACATCAGTATCTACGTCATTACTTTGTACCCAGTATCTACGGCTATCGCCACTAATCAGGAGGAGCGTTAATAATGGTTATGTCAAATTTAAATTTAAAATAATGGAGGATTCGCGGCTTTTCTATTGTTTTGGTTCTTGTGATGTTTTTTTGCTATGGTTTAACAACTATTTGGATTCCAGATTTTTTTGGTTTATTAGTTAATTCCCAAATGGATCAATTAATGCAATTACATTTAAATTTTTTTGCTATGGTTTAACAACTATTTGGATTCCAGATTTTTTTGGTTTATTAGTTAATTCCCAAATGGATCAATTAATGCAATTATATTTAAATCATAAAGGAAAAATGTACTTGTTATAGTTGACTTGGAAACAGCTAATATCTTATTAAATGAAAAATGTGTTTTATATATTATCTTTTCGACTTATTTCTTAACTCTCCAAAGACCTTTTATTTAAATTTAAACTTAAAAGTGTATTAAACGATTAGTATGTAAGTTGACATACGTAAACCGTTTCGTTTTTGCGAGGATAGGCGGGTTAAACACGGTTAGAATGGTGGGGGAAAGAACTGCTATCAACCAGTAGTTAAGAACGGTAAGTCGCGAAAATATCCTTAAAGAAGAATAAGAGTACAACCTCGCTCTGCGTGGTGGTCGACAGAAAGGGGCATATACTCCAATGCCAAAAGCAGTAAAGCACTATTTTGGTAAACAAGGATAACTGTACAATAAGGTTGGCAAAATATTTATTTTTGTTTCTTTTAAAACTGTATATCATGTGTTTTTAAACATTTTTTTTTGCAGTATGGATGTCTAAGCTTCGGATACTTTGTCTAAGCTTGCGTTTATTCTTTTTTTGGGTAATGACCGATTTCTTGGTTTTTTTTCGGAACTGATCATGGCTAAAATGTTTTTACACTACATAAAGGGTGTTTCAAAATTTAGTACAAATATTTTAAGGTCGAATTTTTGAGGTGTGTTGGTTGTATAAAAAAAAAATTCTATAGCCGACTTGCTGGTGTAGCTTAATTTTTTAAAATTTTAGCGTACACATAAAATTTTGGTCATCAAAAGTTTTAACCCTCCCTAATCCCCTCCTAAAGCTGGGTTTTTTCCTTCTTTTAGGGCAAAAAATAAATACACTGCCGATAGAAACAGGGACATCTAAAAATAATTGATTTTTTTAAGCAACTTACGATGATTGTAAGGTAGTTCACTCGCGACGGTCGAAGACAAAATTATTGCCTTATAGTAAGTAATGCCCGGCTCGTTTACAAGTCAAATCAAGATTGGAATAATCATCTTTTTAACTTCGTCTCTTCCATGCCATACACGCCGAACTCGCCCATCTCTCTCTAACAAAAATTAATTTTTGAACGGGCCGGGACTAGTACCAGTACGGATCACTACATTATTTCCTATTTTAGTTTAATTCGTGATGCAGTATTTTGAATGGACCCAAAATTTAGCGCTGTTCCAAATAAGATCAAATACGCTTTACCAAAAGTTCACAGCGCTTAGCCCCAGAAGAAGGACTCCATCGTTGGGCTTAAGTCTCTTCAGCTTCCTGATCCCCGAAGGTAAAAGCTATTGAGACGGCTCCTTCAACCGCCTTCCCGGAACGAGCACTTTAATAATCGGAGGTCGAACAGAAACTGTACTCAAAGTTAGAGGGTCTCAATGCTTGAAAATAATATTTTTGTATGAGACTGTACACAACACAGAAGGTCTTGTTCGTCTGTTCGTTATTCAGTAATATTTTCACTATTTTAAATTAAATACACCTTCCATAAGAGCGATTACGTAAAAAACAGAATGAAATAGTGTACGCTATTTCTTAATAACAAACAGACCTAGTAAACTTTCAAAAATCAGTATCTTTTTATCAAAACGGTTAAAAAAATCAGTATTTTTTAATATTTCGATTTATATTGCATTAGTTTTTAAAACATATCGTAAGAATCGTTTTAAAGATATTCCGAAATAAATGCATTTCATATATGACAGATATCGACAATGTTAATTATGCACCACTTGATTGTTAATATCTCTTTTCACAGACGATAAAAAAAATTCGTGTTTTTTTGAGTTAGATAAAAGACACTTTTATTAACCCTGTAGGTATTTTAATTTTTTTCTTAATTTTAAAGAAAAGCTGTTTTTTGCGAATGAACTACCTTAAAATATTTGTACTGAATTTTAAAACATCCTGTAGATATCATCTTATAAAATTTATTTTATACAATAATTTATAATTACCTGCTCTACTAGTACTGGCAGATTCGATTGCAGGTTCCTCCAAAATATTCGATAAACTAGGAATCTGAGGCATACTCTTGTAAGATCTCTTATCAGATAACAAATATCTGGAAGAGATGTAACGTTCATTTTTAAACGTTATGCACGATTTAGTGTTACCAGATGTCCTTCTATTAATTACAGGCAAACTGACAACGTTAAATAATTCCGAATCGGTTGATTTTAAAGTTTTTATAGAGCTTCTTCGCTTTGCTCCTTCTACAGGAATTATTTGTGAAGTATACATGCATTCAGTGGACGGTTTAATGCTAATAATATCCGACATTTTGTTGTCGACACAACATTCGGTAACTTTTAGATCCGCGCCTAAAAATGTATAAATGTCATCAAAAAATGATATATCAATATATCATTTTAGTTTTAAACATATATACCCATTAAATTTACCTTTAGAAAAATTATTAGCGGTAGACCTTCCCGACTGAAAAAACATCTTTCCTTGAACAAAATCCATACGCAATGTAAATTCTTTGGGACACCTCTTAAGTCTGCCCAATGCTTCAGCGGAAATATCAGAGAAAGAAACCGTTAGATGCGAACTTGCTTGATGTATAAGGTGTTGTTGGAATTCTGGAAAAGTTATTGTTATATCCAAACCCTCCTCATCTTCGTCCTCATCCATTTTAGGAGGTTCCTCTAAAGAAGGAATAAACATTCCATCTATCGAGTCTACATTTATTTGATTATTTTCTTCATTAAAGTTCTAGAATATTAAAAATTACCTTTAAGAATACCAACTAATTTCTATGGTTGTTGATTAATATAGTAAAGACATAGTTTAAGGAATATACAATATATGAGTTAAGTCACTTAACTATAAACCTTTGATGTTTTGGGTTCAAAGACACCGAGCGGCGTCTCCGCCGATCGCTAACCGACACAAAAGTTTCAGGGGATATTTGTGTAAACGATACCAATTTATTTAAGCGTTTCCTCTGATCGGGATTCTAGAGGAACGCGGAGTAGTTTTATTATTATTTGAATGATTATTACGATAATATAACAATAATGTTCATAATATTTGTTCATGGTCCCCAAAGTCACTGTAAATAAATGTTAATTTTTTGGCTCTATTATCTATTAATAATTATCCCTAGAACTACAAATTGGGGTAGATATCTACCCCGAGTAAATTTTAATAAGTAAATAATAATAAGTAAAATCGTAACTATGCTTTGGAATATTTTTAAATCTGTTAAATTTATATTTTTTCCATATTTTTCATGAGAGGAACAAAAATAGATTCTTAAAAACCAATATTTTATGGATATTTATTTGATTTTTTCCATTGGTAGGATTATTAAGTTGTTTGAATATTCAAATGCCCATATAAATAGACTTTTTAAGCAAAACATCACGATGGTATATTTTTTCTTAAAGCCATTAGTGTTCTCTTTGAAATCCCGTTGGAAATTTGAAAATCGGTTCTTTAGAAAAATATTTATACGTTTTTGTCTGTTAAATGACGGTTTGGCTGTTTTTAGGTAGTTACATTCAAATAAATTTTTAATCAACTGAATCTTAATAACATTAAATTTGCTCTTCATCATTCTCTTGGGCACAACATAACGAAAAAATTCGAATACTCATATGTCAGAGTACTGCTTTGAGAACGTTTTTAGAAGTAGTAGTATACAGGTAAAAAAATTGGGTTTATAGTTCTAGGGTTATTTTATCATTACAAATAAATAAATAATTATTTAGATAATGTGTAGATATGCACAAAATTTTTATTTGTTTATTAGGAGTGCAAAATGAAATATTGCTGCTGTTTTTTTTGTTGAGATAGTCCACGAAGGGCGGAGGCCTTAGTACCAACGTACCGTGGGTGACTTAAGTGTGGTAAGATGAAGTCTCTTGACACGAGACCTAAATACTTGTGGATTTTTAGGAAAATTTTAAACTTCTGGTGGTGGAAGGTTCCGCAGTCTAGACACTCTAGGGATAAAAGAAAGTGGAAAGTTCCGGGCCTCTCAACCCAGTCTGTAAAAGAATAATAAAAATAAATAAAAACGACACTACGTGTCGTCTATTGGGAGCTGCCAGCGTAGGAACTATACTGGCCAACTTCTTAAAGCAGAAGCCGTAAAAATATCTATAAAAAACGACAGATCTCCTACAGCTCGCCGGTGAGTGAGAGAAGAAGGCTTTCCTGTAAGCATGGAATCATTAATAGGATAAATGGTCCTTCCCTGAAGAAAATCAAGAATGCTAAGTGTTGTGCGAGACGCCATTCCCTAGACATGAGAACAATACTCTAAAGATGGTCTAATTATACATAAGAAGGTACACATAGGTAATTTTACTCAAGTTTTCAATTGAACAAAGTTTAAAATTTACCCTCTCTAGCAGGCTTACTGGGTAAACCTACCTATGAAATCGCATATAAATGAATGCGACTCCTAAAAGGGTTTGAAAAATCCTCATCTTTAAAAAAACACAAACTCTAATACGGTTCTGACATTGTTCTAGCATATAATTAGCAAATTTTGTGGAACTCAGTGAATCCCAAAGCACTTTATCAAGCTTGACATTTGAAAGTTTAATATATTTTTAATACAATACAATAAAATATTAATCTATATTAATATAGTCCCTTGGGCATCTAAAAAACGATAAATCGCCTTTTATTCTAGTTTTACCATTATCCTTTGAACAAATATTATTACCAGACATGTTCAACAACTTTTTAGGGACACGATGTACCAAAGCACACGGTTACAGCAAAACGATTTCTGGTGCACTGGGTATCAGTCGGCTTCACACCATATACTGGTACGAATATATTGGACAGGCGGGGATAAGAGGGGTGTTTTGAGAGCTGCCATGAATGACAAAACTCATATAATGTATATTCCTTAAACTATGGTAAAGAGAACTAAAAAGAACAGGTACCTCTGTTGCATCAGGCTTCAATTTAATGTCATTAGATACAACACTTCTAGTTAGTTCAGTCTGTATTTCAGCATTATTACTCCGCTTCTTTTTAATTCCTGGCTTAATCGGAACAAATTTGATACTAATTTTGTTATTATCTTTGGGTTTCGTTCTATGACCCAACTCAAAATTAGGATGTTGGTTATAGTTCGTACTTTGAGACCTATTAACACCATGGTGCTCTAATTCTTCTCTATATTGAATATTATTAAGCTCAGCCGATAGTTTTTTGAGTTCCAGTATGTTAGTATATAAATTATCGATAGCAGCTATCTGATGACTTAGTGTATCATTTTCGGTTAGAAGAGCAACATTGTCTGATAACATGTTAACATATTTGGAAAACTCAGCAAGCAGTTTTCTTTGTCGCTTTCGTTTTTCGAAGCTGTCGTCGTCAAATCGCAACTGATAACGTTTTTCGTTTTGGACTGTTTTATTTTTGTTAACGTCAGACTTATCCTCGGTGTCGCTTATTTTTTGTTTAATAATTGACGTTGTTGCTTCTAATTTTCGTTGTAATGAATGCATCTTAAATAATGTATTTTGATTGTTGCGAGGCTGTGTTTCTTGACTTTTTTCATCTTTTTTAGGTGAAACTAAAGACCGTTGTTTTTCTGTACGATTAAGTGATCCAGATCGATCGTTTCTAAGTGAACCTGATGGCTTGGGAATAAGACTAGGTTTAGTATTGTGTTGGTTACCTTCTATTTGGCTTTTATTATCTAAAATTTTTAACTGCTATTAATTTATACCATACGTACTGTGAGGACATAAGTTTCTATTATAATTGTTCAAATTTTGTTGATGAAACTTCCGTCCTTACAGTTATTTTCATTCGATTTTCTTTTATCAACCAAAGCTGATCAACTAAAATCGAACCGGGAGAATGCAGCACAAGTAAAAAGAAAATTTAAAAAACTGCACGGTTTTATTCGAAACGCCCTGAAAATAGGTGGGGTGGGGGGGAATTTCACATATTTAGAAGATTGCAATCTGATTAAAACTTTCTGAAGAGGAGTTATAAACACACATACATACTCCCATAAAACTTTGTATATTTCTTTAAAAGCCCTAATAGATTTTCACATGTAAATATTTTGTAATTTCAATAATATTACATACACATGTGTTGAATTTATAGTCTCCATTTATTTAGGTCGGTTAGAAAAAGTACGTAAAGTTTCGAATAACCTATAGAAACTTTAAACTAAACCTAAGTTATAAATTTTTTTGCACGCTCAGGTAATATTGCAACTTACTGGTTGGATTAATTTATCTGTAAGTAATATTTACAAATTACTGATTGGTAAGTGACACTGACCTTCATATGGACCGGCAGAGTATCAGATGCGCAGTTCAAAAGTTAGATTTTATGGGCGAAAAAATGTGTCCGTGCGCTATGGCGGTAGTCATCGCTTAGGGTCTTAAATCATGCGCAGAACGGACTAGCAGATTTTATTTACACGTTTGTCGCCGGCCAGTTCAGTACTGGCCGCTTGTGTGAGATTTTTTAGTTTTTGGACTGACCTATTTTGTGATTTGTGATAGAATTTCTATTTAATTATAGATTCTAAACAAGTTTTACTGTTTTATTGACTTATTTTGTGTTTAGTGGTAGCATTTATACATTCCTTTTGTTTACAATTTTTTTTAAACTTTGGTGATCCGCTTGGAAAGCGAACATTTGTGCAAGAAAAAAGAATAGCGATATCACATTTCTCTCTCTCCCTCCAATGTGCTTATTGGTCGATAGAACGAATATATTTACCCCGCTCTGCGTGACGATTGGTCGGCCTCTCCTTGTCGATCAATCGACACGTTGGAGCCACGGAGAAAGGTTCTTCCAAAATTATTTTTTCTTTCTCACACGCCAAACGGTAAGGCTACCTCTAGTGAATGTATGCTCGTTTTGTATAAATACATTTAAGATGTTTACAATATCTTATTATCGCTATCAAAAACATAAGTCTAAGCAGAAAAACAGTTAACGTTATTTGTACCAACATTTTTTTCCTTTCTATTTATAAGTTTATTTCAATCTCGCAAAAAACTGTTTAATGTACGGCCATATGCAAGTCCAGTCAAATAAACCATTTCTAACCGATAGGTGACAGTGTATTATACGATCCCTTTACTGATCCCCAAGCAAAGCAAAACCCTTTAAATATACGGAAAGCGTTCAAACTTCGTCGTTTTTGAACTAACATATAAAACCGTGTAAAGTAGACACTTACACGTTTAATCGATTCTAACAGTTTCAAAATCGTTTCGCCGCGGTATAAAGACTGGGTCTTAAAACAAACCCTATCTTTTATTAGCCCCTATTTTTGCTAATTAAATTTTGTAACATTAATTTTGTTACCTTATTGTTTATATTACTACCTAACATAATTTATATATGTATATAAACGCAATATAATAGAATTCAGTATCTAAATATAGAAAAAAAAGAGTTATTTGTGCAACCAGTTGGAAAAAGCACTATTTTTCACAATGTAAGTTATAAAAAATAGTGTTTCCCAACGCGTTTCACACAATATTTTTACTAATTTTGAATATGATATGATTCTTTTTAATTTAAGTTAAAAATATGAAAAACTTTTTAAAACTCATTGACGTCAAATATCTCACCAGTTGCGAAAAATTTTACTTTTTGTTACTAGTTATGAAAACTAAGGTATTTGATAACGTCAATGAGTTTTGCAAAGTGTCACTTTAAACGTCAAAATTAGAAAAAATATATTTCATAAATATAAATTAATTAATGATTTATAAAAATTTTCAAGTCCGGCACTGGTCCTTTATTTTAAATATTGTTGTGTGCCACCGAATGCAGTAGTCACCGATGACACAAATTATTATTAAATTTGGTTTCTACAATGGCTGTAGCACTTAGTTTTACAATTTTGTTTTATTATTTTCAAACTATTTTTAAATTAAATTCCTTTTTGGTTTATTTAAATTATTTATTTAGTTTTTTTTATAATATTAACTGTCACTGAATATACTAAGATTTACTAGAGACTAACTTAAATGTATGGCTAACCTAAAGATACTGATGCTTAAAAAATACTGCTAGATACTTATTTTTCTACAATGGGGGTTGTGTTGACCACTAACACAAGGGGCGGAGCCATTTTTAAGATTGGAAATTTCCTTTGTCCCTTTGTATGTAAATACTATTTGAAAAGATCAAGTGTTAAAATATTAATTTGGGGTGTTTACGATCGAAGTATACAATAACCTATTTAGGGTTTTATAGTTCTAAAAGCTTTTTAATAGTAGGGTAATAGATTATTAGTTTAAAGGAAACATTATTATGCAAAGGATAAGTTTAAATTACTTTTACGTGTTTTTAGAAATATCTACCCTTTTATTAGGGTGTTAAAAGTCTTGGGAAATGTAAATAATTATTATAGAATATTTGGGGTTCTTTGACAATAATGATAATTCTGAATAATGAAAGTAACTAATAAAAATGTGTTATCGTGATACGTAAAAACTATAAAAAACATTAATTATTATAAAAGGAAATTCCGTCTTATAATGTATTATCACATTTATAATAGAATATTATATTTGATCTTGGTTGGATCACAACAATATGCATGCTGGATAACCTTATCGTTTGTTTAGTGCACGCTAGGGTAAACTTGCCATAAATGAGATTAGCGATTACATATCTAAAGTTAGGTTATCTCTCGGGTTATCTATGGTAAGTGAATACTTATCCACTCCTGATCGATAAGTTATATTATAAATCAAATTTTATTCAAAATGATATTAAATTTAAAACAGTTATTGAATATAACTAAAACGTAGAGTTCCAAATTAAGCATCGAATGTTCAGTCCATAAACTGCCTGAAGAATTTACGGATTCATTTCTCCGGACAAAAAAGGCTAGCAATACCTTCTGTGTGATATTTTTAATGCGTTTGTCATTGCACAAGTTTAGGAATTGCTGAAAGACCTTCTCGTACCTTTGTTTGGACTCCACGGAATAATAGCAGAACATCCTGCGTTCCAAGCATTCTCCAGATCAGAACAGTAACTTTCTTAGTGCATTATATCTTATACAAAGTCGAATTGAACGAGCTAAAGTTGAAAAATTTGTGACAAATGTGATACTAATGACAAATAATAAATTTCTTGTCATAGAAACTCAATTTACCAGCTAGGTATTTGATTAAGATGTTTGATATACTTAACAATATATTTTTGTCCATTTTTATATTCCTAATCAACTCAATATTTTTAGCGTGCAAAAAAAAGGCGTAAGCATCACGGTTAGTAAGTTCTTACTGGTTTAGGTTGTTTTTGGAACTCACGGACTGCATCTCGATCTCCAAACACATCCTCAACCAGTAAGGAACACTTACTAACCTTAATCCTATACCATGAGGAAACTCTTTTTCTTTTATAAAAAAACAACACATACCTTTTTGCTCAACTCCAGAAGAAACTGTAAAGGAAGTAACAACAGGAACAGCACCTCCAGCCACTCCAGCTTGTTCGCACTCGCACAAAATATGCGCTCTGGTTTTGACAAAATCATCACCAACAATTTCCTTTTCACACCGGCTCGGGCTAATAGAGATTGATTTTGGAGGTAGCTGAAGAACTGTTGTCTTTTTATTTTCAGATGCTTCGCCTCTTAAGAGTATTTCTCTTTCCAGCGTGGAAACAGTCGGTTCAAGTAAACTTTGGCCAGTACCACCAAGTCCACAATATTGCTCATTGTTTAATGGTGGTAACTGCAGTCTTCCTCGGATAAAATAGATACAACTTTGTTGTTGTCGTTGGTATTTGATACTTGGGCCAATGGAGACAAATGGTACGATTCTTCTACTTTTAAAAATAGTTTTTCCTCCAATATATCTGTTTTTTTCTCTAAAGAAATATTAATAACAAATTTTATGTTGGTACAAAGATCGTGCAAACCAGTTATTAATTAGGTACTAATAATTTGTATTCATCATATGAAAAGGATTTATGGATTATAATAACCTTTATTCCTTTTACAATATATTAAATATTGAAATATATTTTTTATAAAATATAACTATAGAATTCAGTCATGGCAGTTCGCCATGATACGTAAAACATCAATCACAGCGAATTACGCCACGTCTCATTAAACGTTATTGGTATTGTTTGTATTTGAACCTTCGATCGTATACCTATCTAGAAACAGAATGATCGCGATAAGTTTACACCTTTTCTCACTTGCTTTTTGTGCTGATGAGAATAAGAGAGAAAAATTGTAAACTTATAAGTTTACAACCTTTTTTTCTCGCCTTGCGTGCCACTAGCACGTAGAGGGAAGGAAAAGGGTTGTAGACTTATCGCGCTAAGTCTATTCTAGGTAGGTGCATGCTCGAAGATTTCAACAGTCTCTTTACTTTTACTGTTTATCTGTTTTTATTAAGTGCTTTGTGGTTTTCAGCAATCAATTGCTTAGTTTCGAGTAATCAAAAGAAAAATGTTCAAGCACACTGGCTGTGAAACGAGGTAGAATGTTGGATGATGGTGACAAAGATTGTTAGCAACAAACTTAAAAAGAAATAAAGAAGAATACGGTCTTATTCTCTGGAACCACTAGGCTATGCTAGCAGGATCACCTGATGAGATTTGTAAAAACTACAGCATAGTTGAAGTCAAGTGTTCTATAAGCAAAAAGACCTATAAAAATTATGGTAAAAATTGCAAACCAATACAGAAAACCCAACTGCACCAGTACTTTTACCTCATCCCACCCATCCGCTGAAAAGAACAAAACCGTGTCATCATCGTATGATATTATTGTGCCATTTATGTCAAAAGAGTCAAAGAATTAATATAGGTTATAAATAAAATTGGCCCAAAGACTGTTTCTTGCGGAACGTTTATTTTGGTGCCCAAAGCACGCATCACTATATGAGTCTCGAATCTTAAACACCTGCTTCCGTTTCGTTAAATATAGTTTAAAGACATACAGAACAGCACATCACAGCACATAGTTCTGAAGTGTTATGTGCAGATGCAGTTACAAATGCATCTTACAGGACTAAAAAAAGGCTACCATTGTATAGCAGATTATAATTTTACAACAAATAAAAATATGGAAATACTTAAGGTTTGTTTCAACCCCGCAAAAAAACGGTCATTGTACGGTTATTGGTTGCATAAACTTTTTTGAAGTGTTTAAAAGAAATCACTTTACCGGCCGAGGCCTGAAATTTTAAGTTCTGTAGCTAGCAACGTCTAGCAAACAGTTGTTGTGATAAGATTTACAATTAACCTTTTGTTTTGTTAGGTGGTAGGTATGATTCAGTATTAAAAAACTTATTTGGATAAATAAAATGTGGTTTACCTACAAGATTTTCATTTGATTGCAAATATATTTTTTCTTTATTTAAAGTCCTTGAGGAGAGATCTTCAAGGATTTCGTTAGTGGCCTCTATCCTAATTTGCAGAATTTCTTTTTCCTCTGGTTTAATTATTTGTCGTTCTGGTAAAGTTATTATTTCTGTTGTTGATAAGTGTAATTCCGAGGTGGTGTAAGGAAGATAGGGAGATAAATTAATTGGTAATGTAATTAATTCATCTTGCTGGGTAAACGAGGTTTGTTCTCGTGGCAATAGCTCAGGCTTGTCTGTACCATCAGTCAAAAGGATTTTTGGTTCCAAATTATTATTCGTAGAGCGCTGCAAAGTATTAAAGAGTAGTTCAGAGTTCAGTTTAATAGTTGAGGAACAACTATTTTCAGTATTAGGATTATCTTGTCCAATATTGCTAATAGTGTCATGAGGATCTAAAGAACTTTGCGTTACCCAAGATAATTGATTTTCAGATATATTCTTTGGCTTATTATCTTGTAAATGTAGGGTTTCTTTATCAACATATTCAGACACATTAACATTTTCATTTTTAAACCTAAATTCATTATCATCAGTTAGACTTTTTGGATTTGTTTCCTTACTATTTAAATATTTCTCTTCTATTTCATTATTTGTTAAGCGGTCACTTACTAATTCTGAACTACTTTCTATGCGATCATCCCTTATTAATACGCTCTGAAGAAGTACATTTAGGACGTTTTCAGTTTCTTGAAGAGCTGCTAAAATGGCTGCCGATTTATCAAAACAGTTTTGCTCAAATTCTGATTCAGATTTTGAATGTAAATTTTGTTTATTTGAGTTCTCATTGTTACTAAAATTTGACATTAGTTTTTTTTACAAGAGATTTATTTCGGCAAATATTTACTAAGAGTATCGAAAATATCTTAAAAATTACAATGCCAGAAAAGTCATGGTAATCTGACAGATTATCCTCTGTATAATATGACTTGACGTTGTCAATTTTTAACGCTAGTGTTTGTCGTCTTAGAGGTTACAATTTCTAAAACACGATTGCCAGAATGTATACAAATTCTTGCTATTTGGGTAAATAGATGAACCGATCCAAATCACTTTATCATTCATTCTGTTTCCTCGTGAAGTATTGTTAATCCTTGTCCTTTGGATGGGACATCGATTTGCGAGGGTCAAAAATCATTTGCTTAAAATTTTCAGCGTATATTGAAGAAAAATTTTGAATGTAACGTTTCCTTGAAAGTGTTAGGAAATGTTATGGTTTCAATAACATTAAAATCTGGGACTTTTCTTTTTTTGTTAATTGATACACCATGTTTCGGCTAGTGACGTGTCTCTAAGCATTGGTACTATCAGTTGTTCACCGAAGCTTGACCAATTTTTGACGGTTCAGCAACGCCAACGGCTGCCAGATATTCGGAATCTCGATACTAGGCTTGATTATAGTTTGATTGTTTAAATCATTACACTGTTAGTGGTTTTTCTGCTGACATTTTTAGCCTCAGCTAGTTTATTCTGGTATTGTTTAGTTAAAGGTTTGACAACCCTGACCGGTTGTTACCTCTTCCATATGTTTTTTCTGGTCTCTTTAAACCCCTTGGTGGTTTTTGTCCCCTGAGGTTTTGAATTTAAATTCTCCAGTATGTAATTTACAGTGGCACTCGCATATATATTTGAGTGGCTGGTCTCTTCCTTTTAATTATATAAATTGGGTTCTTTTTTCCGAAGTGCCGCTATAGTGGTGCATATGTTTTCTTAGTTTTATGTCCTTTTATATTTTTATTGGTTCCTACTAGTTTCAGTGTAACCGTTCTGCTTGTCCAATGTTACTTTCGATAAGCAGCATGATAGTAGCTTGCTATTGAGAAGAGTTCGAAAGAATGATTGATGTTTGGTGTTTGATCCACATAAGAGTCGGGGATTCAAGGATAACTTAGTCATGCCTGGAACTCGATATTCCAGGCAAATCAGTAAATCAATGCTGGACTCACCATCGAAAGCATTGACAAGTGAACTACTAAAACTAAATAGGAACCAGATTAGGATACTAGGCTTGCTAAATACAGTTTGGTTGTTTACAATCATTACAGCTTGTTTTTTTTTCTTTCAGTGAGTTTCTTTGTGAATAATTTTTGCTTCCGACTAGTTTATTCGGTGTTGTTTTAATAAAGCGTATTCGCCAATCCCTGACTTCGACGTTTTACCTCATTCCATATGTTTTTTGTGCTCTTTAACTCTAACTTCGAGTGGTCTTTTCGTTTCCCCGATGTTTACCTGTCCATATTTACAAGGAATTTGGTAGATATAGTCATTATTTTTAAACATTGTTGTGCGCTCTCGTCTTAGTAAAAATACTTCTTAGAGTGGTTTGAGATTTTAATACCGTTTTAATATTATACTTATTCGCGGTTCTGATAATCTTTTCCGAAGTGCCTTAAGTATTATGGAATTGTCATAAATATTGTTATATATAAGTTTTTTGTCTTCTTTTGATATTTTTTGATTGTTTCCTTTACTAGTCTCTCAGTGTAACCGTTCTGCTTAAGATCCCTAGTTATATTCCAGTTCCAACATGGCGGACACTGACAAGCAGACGCCAAGTGATAGTAGCAAAAATTGCAAATATTGTAGAAAGAAAATTGAACGAACTGTTTCAGAGTGTGTAAAGTGTCAAGCAGTGTATCATACCTCATGTGCATTAAGGGTAGCGGGTTTGATTGCAGTGGGGAGTGATAACTTAGTAAAATGCTGCGTGGCGCGAGGAACATCGATATCTACACAAACACTCATACAAACACCCACCAACACAGAAAGGGATAACACTCACATGCAGAAAGTGATGTTTTTAAAGCACCTTTTAGCTGCAAAAGAAGAAATAATTGCCGAGCTAAGGCATTAACAAGATTTGCTTTCAAAAACCATAAATTTGTTAGAAGAAAAAATAGAGAGCAACCTGTATGTAAATATAAACAAACATTTTAGTAATGTCACCAAAAAAACCTTAGCTTCTGAATTAAAAATAACACCAAAACAGCATGTTACAGGGGAAACTGAAAAAGTAGGAAAAACATCGCAAATTAGTGAAATGGAAAATGCACAAAAGGAGAAAATGAATTCTATAATAAACCTTGGTGTGACTTCTGGAGAAATTCCTAAAACTCCAAGATCGCTATACATCGAAGACAGCGACGGCTTTATAACAAAAGTTAATCGTAGGCAGAAAATGGGCTTTAAGAAAAGGCTAGGTACAGGAAAAGCAGCAGATGAAAATGAAACAAATTGATTTGCAAGGCATGGCTATATATAAACAGGGTCAAACCTCATGTAACAAGTCAAATGGTGGAGGCACATATCAGAAAACAACCTAACTTTAGTACAGAGACCATAAATGTAACAGAGTGTCCTTTAAATAACAACAAAGACTGGAAAAGTTTTATAGTTACTGCCCCTCTGAGCAGAAAAGACGAATTATACCAGCCTGATTTCTGGCCATCAAATGTCGGAATAAAACGTTTTAACTTCAAATTATACAAAAAGAATCAACCGTCAGGTGATTTTTTAGAAATATAAGTAACTGCAGGAACATTACTCAAAATATTATAACAAATCTAAAGGCAAAATCTCATGCATTCACCAAAATGTTCAATCCCTGGGTAACTCAATAGACAAAATACAATACTTTTTGGAAGAACAAGGAAACTGCAATTTTTTATGTATTACAGAACATTGGAAATCAAAGGAACAATTAGATATGATGAAAATACAAAACTTTACGTTAGCATCAAGTGTGTGTCGTCAGGAAGGCAGACATGGAGGAGCAGCAATCCATGTTCATAATAGCGTTAAATACAAGATAAGAAAAAAACTTAATGCATTATCTATAATTGGCGAGTTTAAGTGCGCTGCAGCAGAATGTACTATAAGTAATGAGACATTTATTATACTATCTGTATATAGACCCTGTGCCGAAAATCCATAAATCTTCTTTCAGAAACTGGAAGAGATTTTGAGCATTATTTGTGTAGAAAATAAAACAATCTTAATTGCGGGAGACTTCAACCTTGAAATGAAACATGACAATAACCTAAAATGTGAATAAATATCTATTATGACTTCGTTTTACCTTAAACAGTGTATTTTTGAATATACTAGAGTAACAAGAAACTCTAAAAGTTGCATAGACAATATTTTTACTAATTGTGATAACCAGGTAGAAGGCAATGTTTTGGAAAATCATATGTCTGACCATACAGCACAAAAAATATCTTTTAATGTAAATATTCCTAAACAGGTAAAAAATAGCAAATATGTTAGATTTTTTACTGATAATGCTAAGAATAATTTTTTGTTAAGATTAGATGAACAAAGTTGGAGCAATGTATATAAAGTTAAAAGAAACAATGTAGATAGGCAGTGGGAATATTTTATAAATGATTTTTTAATTATATTTAATGAACATTTCCCTTTGAAACTATTAAACAAGCGAAAAAAAATTAAAAAGGCTTTAATAATAATCCAAATGTTAGAGTATGTAAAAAAAATTTAGACAGACTTTTAATGTTAAGTAGATTTGATAATAAATATCTAGAACAATATAAGAAGGCAATAAAAGATTATGATTATGCACTAAACAGTGCAAGATCAGAATCTTATGCAAACAAAATATTATCTTCTGACAATAAAACTAAAACATTGTGGTCAGTATGCAATGAACTAAGAGGAAATCCTGATTGTAATAAAGAATGTCAAATTAGTGGAAACCCAAAAGAAATAGCTGAAAATTACAATAACTATTTAATTGATATAATACCAAACTTAACAAAAAATATTAAACAGTATCCATTTCAATGTAACATTAAAGAAAATAATAGATCATTCTTTCTAAAACCGTTCTCCCCAGAGAAACTAACTGGAATTTCCCAAAAACTAAAAAATAAATTTAGCAGTGGAGAAGATGAAATTCCCACAAGCATAGTTAAAGTTAGTATCATAAAAATAAGTAGAGTCTTATGTTACATATTAAATAACTCATTCAAGTTCGGAATTTTTCTCGAACAATTAAAAACATCTTTAATTAAACCTATTTTAAAAAGTGGCGACCCAAAACTGCGTTTGAGAATTATAGACCGATAGTTTACTAAACAGTTTCTCAAAGCTCTTTGAACTGGCAATGTGTACTAGAATAATATCTTTCTTTAAGGAATGTCAGCTTTTTACCAACACTCAACATGCATATCTAGATAACAGATCTACTCAATCTGCAATTTTTTAGTTCACGCAGACAATACTTAAATTATTAGAAGATAACAAACTTGCCTGGCCTGTTTGTTGACTTATCCAAGGCATATGATTGTCTTGATCGTGATTATCTTCTGGAAAAACTACATTGCTATGGGATTCGGGGAAATGCTTTGAAATGGATAGAATCATATCTGACTAATAGGTTCCAACGAGTTCTGATAAATAAGGGTAGTGAGTATTCAAAATCAAATTTGGCAGCTAGCGTTGTGGGCATACCTCAAGGTAGCATTATAGGACCAATTTTATTTTTAATTTATATTAATGACCTTAATTCAATAATTGATCACCACGGTTATGCAATAACAAGATTCGCAGATGACACAAACTTACTTATAGGAAAAAAAGACGTTCAAGAACTGGTCGAAAACACCAATACATTATTTTTAAAGGTAAAACGATGGTTTGAAATAAATAAACTAGTCATAAATAAGAAAAAAACAAACATTATAACGTTTAGCACAAACAGAACAAATAAAGAAAAACCCTTTCATATCTTTATTAATAACAATGACATTGAAACAGTAAGTCAAGCAAAGTTTTTAGGTATTGTGATCGACAATTGCATGTTCCTCAAACCATTTCATATAAATATTTGGAACCACTGGGGAGAGCGATAAACCCATGGGAAGTCCATCATCCTTGTTATCAATCAAATAACGGTGAACAGTACTGTAGATGCAATGGGATGACTGTTGCTTTATCTTTCTACTGCAAAACTTTCAGCGCTTGTTTTATCCTCCAGATTAGTATATGCTCAAAGATGCAACTGGCCATTCGAGTCTCACACTGCATACGTCAACATAATATAAGCAAAGTTCCCAAAAAATGCGAGACAATGGAAAAACACCTTTAAAGTTGCATCAGGTTTACCAATTGAAAAGAAAAATTCCATGACCTACCAGGATGCCTCTATTAAATGTCAACGTCAATATATCATCCGTCATAATGTCCTAAAATTAAAAGTATTAAAAAAAAATATTATAAAAATGTACCTCACAGACCATAATGTCATTTAGTTTCAGTACTGCATCATTAACACATTCTGATTTAGGAACTAAAGAAAAGGGAGTTCAGACAGTAGTCAAAGTTTATCCGTTCATTTTAGATCCGACAAAGGCCCGTGCTGATGTTACTTCAGACAAAAAATTTTGCACTGTTCTTTCCTTGGAAGCATCGCAAAACAGCAAAGAGTTTTTCAATCTTCTTAAGTATTGCCCGTTTCACGATATTCAAGAGAACAATGTTCGCGTGTTAGATTTACCAAGGAAAACCAAATTACAATGGGTGAAACAAGATCGATTTTCGGAAAACGCTTTGAGAAGGCTTTCTCTAGTGGATGATGACGGAGTTGCGGATATGTGCACAGATATGCTTATACGAATGCATTCTGGTAAAAGACCGACCTATGTGGAGACTGAGACGCAAACTGATCTTGTGGTAAGGCCCTTCCTCTTAGAAGAACCACAAGTGGCAACAATTTTTTATAGTACTGGCGTTCAAGCTACACCAAAGGGATGCGCAGGTAAAACAAAAAGGAAATCGACTTGAAATGTACCCAAGAGAAGGTTTATATGTAAATATTGTAAATATTTTTGTGTTGGGTGTTTTAAATAAATTGTTAAAGAAAAAACGAGAACTTTCATTACAATTTTTGGTAATTTTTTACTTACCGCTGCCGATTTTACTGAAATTTTGTATACCGCGGTTTTTTGGGGCGCTGGTCGCGAATCTTAAGTCAAATTTTGTCGAAACTTTCTAGTTTTTGGGGTTCATTCATCAGCATTCCTCACTAAAGTTAGTTACACAAAAAATTGAAGATTTTATAGTAAAACATTTAATATTTTTTAGATAAAATTATTTTTACGTTTTTTAGTTGTTATTTCTATACAAAAAGTACCACGAAAGAAAAATAATTTTAAAGTCAAAAAAATTATCTAGGAACTTTATAGCTGTGGTACAACTTGGAACAATTGAAAACGCCTATTTTAAAATTAAATTGTTAAAAATGGCATTAATGGCATTTATTTGTTCTGTGTTAAATTCATGTCCTCAAACCATTTGATATAAATATTTGGAACCACTCAAATAATCGGCGAATCAGATACGCTGTGAGAGAGAGATAGCAACGGCGATGACTGTTGCTTTTTCTTTCTAATGCCACCACGTTTTCAGCGCTTTGTTTTATTCCTCCAGATTAGTATATGCTCGAAGATGCAACTGGCCATTCGAGTCTCACACTGCATACGTACAACATAATATAAAGGGGTTCCCCAAAAAAGGCGACAATGGAAAACACCTTTAAAGTTGATCAGGTTAAACCCAAATTTAAAAAAAAATTCCATGACCTACCAGGATGCTCTTTTAAATGTCAACGTCAATATATCATCCGTCATAATGTCCTAAAATTAAAAGTATTAAAAAAAAATATTATAAAAATGAACCTCACAGACCATAATGTCATTAAGTTTCAGTACTGCATCAATAACACATTCTGACTTAGGAACTAAAGAAAAGGGAGTTCAGACAGTAGTCAAAGTTTATCCGTTCATTTTAGATCTGACAAAGGCCCGTGCTGATGTTACTTCAGACAAAAAATTTTGCACTGTTCTTTCCTTGGAAGCATCGCAAAACAGCAAAGAGTTTTTCAATCTTCTTAAGTATTGCCCGTTTCACGATATTCAAGAGAACAATGTTCGCGTGTTAGATTTACCAAGGAAAACCAAATTACAATGGGTAAAACAAGATCGATTTTCGGAAAACGCTTTGAGAAGGCTTTCTCTAGTGGATGATGACGGAGTTGCGGATATGTGTACAGATATGCTTATACGGATGCATTCTGGTAAAAGACCGACCTATGTGGAGACTGAGACGCAAACTGATCTTGTGGTAAGGCCCTTCTTGTTGGAAGAACCACAAGTGGCAACAATTTATTATAGTACCGGCGTTCAAGCTACACCAAAGGGATGCGCAGGTAAAACAAAAAGGAAATCGACTTGAAATGTACCCAAGAAAAGGTTTATATGTAAATATTGTAAATATTTTTGTGTTGGGTGTTTTAAATAAATTGTTAAAGAAAAAACGAGAACTTTCATTACAATTTTTGGTAATTTTTTACTTACCGCTGCCTATTTTACTGAAATTTTGTATACCGCGGTTTTTTGGGGCGCTGGTCGCGAATCTTAAGTCAAATTTTGTCGAAACTTTCTAGTTTTTGGGGTTCATTCATCAGCATTCCTCACTAAAGTTAGTTACACAAAAAATTGAAGATTTTATAGTAAAACATTTAATATTTTTTAGGATAAAATTATTTTTACGTTTTTTTTAGTTGTTATTTCTAACAAAAAATACCACGAAAGAAAAATAATTTTAAAGTCAAAAAAATTATCTAGGAACTTTTAAGCTGTGGTACAACTTGGGAAACAATTGAAAACGCCTATTTTTTAAAATTAAATTGTGTAAAAATGGCATTAATGGCATTTATTTTTTCTGTGTTAAAAAAAAAACAGAATTTTGTCAGGAGTTCTAAATAAAAACACCTTGCAATGTAGGAGTCTTCATGCAGCCTTATCAAAAAATAATACTTTTACTTGGATTAAATGTTTTTATATATATATATATATATATATATATATATATATATATATATATATATATATATATATATATATATATATATATTATATAATTATATATATATATTATATATAAATAATTACATTTAAATTTAAAGTAAAACTAATAAAAATAATCATGGAAATAAGTTTATCGTGTAAAATAAAAAGTGTTTTATTATAAAATCATAGTTTAGTTGTGACTAGTTTCAAGAAGGGGGAATTTCAGGAAAGTTTGTAAATTTTTGAGATTTGATCCAAGTGGGGCTTTATATCTTAAAAACTAGGGGCTTCTGACAAAATTGAACTTTAGATTCGTAATCAGTGCCGCAAAAAAAAACCTCGTTTACTGAATTTTAATAAAATGGGCCGTGGGCCCTATAAGTAGGAAATTACCAAATTTTTATTAGTAGAAAATGTGTAAAAACGAAAATTCATTTTTTGGCTTAAAGCTGGATGCCAATAACAGATCTGTAAAAAAAGAAAAATAAAAATATATACAATTTTGGGAATACAAATCGCGTATAATTTATTTCCAGATTGATAATGGAACTTATTTTCAGCTTGGGCAATACATTTTAACTAAGTAAATATAAAAAAAGTTTATTTTCCTTTTTGTTTTATCGGCTAAAGAACTATAGGGTAAACGCTCGTAGATCATAAGATCATACAGGTTTTTTTGCATACATAGATACACACAGAAAAATTGAAATCGCATGATCATTCTGAAACATTAATTTAACAATATCTTTTTAACAGTTTACGTAAAATTCGCCACTTATGACTACATATCAAAAGTATAATTAATTATATTTTCAACTATTAGCTGAAGCTATACTTTAAAAAAAAAATATGCACAAAAAAAGCTAATATATTAAACATCATTACTGAAATTGTATAAAAATATAGCAAAAATTTAAAAGCTTAACAGAAAATTACATATACCCAGTGAGACATCGTTCACTGTTAATAATTCTATCATTTTTTTGCGATTTTTTCCATTACATTTTTTTTAGAACACGTTATCCTGTTCTGGGGTTTTAAGAAAAAAGCAAGACAGACACAGTGTTTAGTATTTTTCAGAAGAAAGCAGTAATTTATACTAGGAATTGTTTAATATTTTTTAAATAAATAACTGACCGGAACCTAATGCAGAATAATATGTTACTAAATATGTCATTAACCAATATCAAATAGCTTTCAGCACTATCAAAAAAATTAATCTGACTCTTTAATATTTTATAGATTATTATTAAAACTGTTATTTCAAATATCGTTGACCATTTTCACAATAATTAATTCGACTTTTTAATACGTCATCCAGATTATTACTGAAATTGTATTGAAATATAGCAAAAATTAAAAAGATTAACAGAAAAGTACATAAACACTGTCACATAATAATATATATAATTATATCATTTTTGTTGCGATTTTTGTCATTATATTTTTTTTTAGGAGACCTTCTCCTGTTCTGCGGTTTTAAGAAAAAAACAAGATAGACACAGTGTTTAGTGTTTTTCAAAAAAAAGTAATAATTTGTGCTAAGAATTGTTAAATATTTTTTAAATAAATTACTGATCTAAACCAAATGCAGAATAATATTTCAGTAAAAACATCATTGTCCAATTTTAAATATCGTTGATCACTATCACAAAAAAATAATCTGATTCTTTAATACGTCATCCAGATTATTAATAAAATATAGCCAAAATTAAAAGGGGTATAAGAAAATTATATAAACATTGTATAATATAGTTTAATGTTATTAAAGTTATATCGATTTTTTTGCGATTTTTGTCATTACATTTTTTTAGAAAGCATCCCGTCCTGGGGTTTCAAGAAAAAAACAAGACAGACACAGTGTTTAGTATTTTCCAGAAGAAAGTAATAATTTATGATAAGAATTGTTAAATATTTTTCAAATAAATTACTGATCTGAGCCAAATGAAGAATAATATTTCAGTAAAAACATCATTACCCTATTTTAAATATCGTTGATCACTATCACAAAATAATAATCTGATTCTTTAATACGTCATCCAGATTATTAATTAAATATAGCCAAAATTAAAAAGGGTATAAGAAAATTATATAAACATTGTATAATATAGTTTAATGTTATTAAAGTTATATCGATTTTTTGCGAATTTTGTCATTACATTTTTTAGAAAGCATCCCGTCCTGGGGTTTCAAGAAAAAAACAAGACAGACACAGTGTTTAGTATTTTCCAGAAGAAAGTAATAATTTATGAAAAGAATTGTTAAATATTTTTCAAATAAATTACTGATCTGAACCAAATGCAGAATAATATTTCAGTAAAAACATCATTACCCAATTTTAAATATTGTTGATCACTATCACAAAATAATAATCTGATTCTTTAATACGTCATCCAGATTAATAATTAAATATAGCCAAAATTAAAAAGGGTATAAGAAAATTATATAACTATGTGTATAATATAGTTTAATGTTATTAAAGTTATATCGATTTTTTTGCGATTTTTGTCATTACATTTTTTAGAAAGCATCCCGTCCTGGGGTTTCAAGAAAAAAACAAGACAGACACAGTGTTTAGTATTTTCCAGAAAAAAGTAATAATTTGTGATAAGAATTGTTAAATATTTTTCAAATAAATTACTGATCCGAACCAAATGCAGAATAATATTTCAGTAAAAACATCGTTACCCTAATTTTAAATATTGTTGATCACTATCACAAAATAATAATCTGATTCTTTAATACGTCATCCAGATTATTAATTAAATATAGCCAAAATTTAAAAGGGTATTAGAAAATTATATAAACATTGTATAATATAGTTTAATGTCATTAAAGTTATATCGATTTTTTTGCGATTTTTTTATTACATTTTTTTAGAAAGCATCCCGTCCTGGGGTTTCAAAAAAAACAAGACAGACACAGTGTTTAGTATTTTCCAGAAGAAAGTAATAATTTATGATAAGAATTGTTAAATATTTTTTAAATAAATTACTGATCTGAACCAAATGCAGAATAATATTTCAGTAAAAACATCATTGCCAGTTTTAAATATCGTTGATCACTATCACAAAATAATAATCTGATTCTTTAGTACGCCATCCAGATTATTAATTAAATATAGCCAAAATTAAAAAGGGTATAAGAAAATTACATAAACATTGCATAATATAGTTTAATGTTATTAAAGGTATATCGATTTTTTTGCGATTTTTGTCATTACATTTTTTAGAAAGCATCCCGTCCTGGGGTTTCAAGAAAAAAACAAGACAGACACAGTGTTTAGTATTTTCCGGAAGAAATTAATAATTTATGATAAGAATTGTTAAATATTTTTCAAATAAATTACTGATCTGAACCAAATGCAGAATAATATTTCAGTAAAAACATCATTACCCAATTTTAAATATCGTTGATCACTATCACAAAGAAATAATGTGATTCTGTAATACGTCATCCAGATTATTTAAACATTGAATTATACAGTTTAATTTTATTAAAGTTATATCGATTTTTTTGCGATTTTTGTCATTACATTTTTTAGAAAGCATCTCGTCCTGGGGTTTCAAGAAAAAAACAAGACAGACACAGTGTTTAGTATTTTCCAGAAGAAAGTAATAATTTATGATAAGAATTGTTAAATATTTTTCAAATAAATTACTGATCTAAACTTAATACAGAATAATATTTCACCAAAAATATCAATTACTAATTTTAAACATCGTGGACCACTATCACAAAAAAATTAATCTGACTTTTTACTTTATACCTAGATATACCAATAAAAAAACTTTTTTAAATTTTTTATAGTTTTTCGCCTACGTTTGCTGGACATGCCAGAAGGGACCTCTTTATCCCAGTCCCAGGGTTAACAGGATTATTCAAATCAAGTGTCCGCTAATGTTAACTTTGTTATTAGTCAAAATAAAAAAAAATAAATTAAAAAAGCATTTTTAACGAAATACCCACTTCGTAGCATTTAGGGAAAGCTTTCGAATTTTTTTTTTCAAGTATGTATAACTAGGATGCGGTATATTAGCTGGAACCGCGTAGTCAGCTCACATAATCGCAATTTTCAGATTCTTCCTGTCCCTAGCAAGATGGGGCGGTGAGACTCGAAAAGCTGGGAAAATTTGCTGCAGGTGGAAAGAAATTTTTGAAAAACTGCTTTGTTTTCCGGGTAAAATTGTTGTACCTTGTAAGGGCAAAATCATCGGTCTGATGCTCAGCACAGAATAAAAAAGGGTTAGTTGTGGTTTACTGTATGCTCAGTCAAAACTAAGTATTGTCAGCAACGAATAAACTTTAGAACAGATTCTGAAATAAGACTTGACTGGACTGTGGTTAACATGTGTCAATGTGTTGATTTTGTTGATTTTAAAATAAAACAACAATTTTCTCGGGGAATGGTACAACTTTACGGTTCGGGACTGAGAGGGGACTACTGTTGTAAATGGAAATATTTCCATGGAAATGGAAATATTGGAAATTTTGAAACGTGTCTCAAAAATATTGGAAATTTTAGAAATATCGGAAAAAAATAAAAATGCGTTTTAAACCATCGAAACAAAGATTTCGATATATTTCTTATAGTTTTGTGCAGTATAAATTTAACACTAAAAAAATAATTTCCGAAAAATTACATATATGACAATGTCGGGGATTCACCGACTATTGCTTTTGGCTATTGCTTGCTTTAGAAGAAGTTAAATTGCACTTCCATGAAGACGGTATGGATGCTGAATACAATATGCAAGGTGTGGATGATATCGATGAAGGTATGCCTCTTGATGAAGTTGCACAACTTATGTCTCATGATAGTGTGTAATTACGGTAAAATTTTACTTTACGGACACCACGCCGATTTTCATGAATTTTTGCATACGGGCTTTTTGGGCTGATCGATCTAATAGTTTTTGGCAACCTCTGGTTTTGAGTTATGAGGCCTCCAAGTGGACTTATCTCAAAATGGACATTTTTCCAAAATTCCTCCTTCTTGAAACTGATTACCATCAAAATGAAACATACACGGATTGGGCACTTTAAAAATAAAACGAATACACTTAAATTTCCAAAAGTTTATTGCTTATTTTTAGTAAAAAACCCCTTAAATAAATCCAGTTTTTTATATCTTCACAACTTAAGTATGAATCAGGCACCAGTTATACATCATATATCTTCTTACGACGTACAGAAAAGTGGATTCATTTGAGATAATTTTTACTTAAAATAGGCAATAAATTAGTGTAAATTTTGGTGTATTTGTTTAATATATAAGTGCCTAATCAGTATATGTTCCCATTTGTTGATAATCAGTTTCAAGAAGGGAGGATTTTAAGGTTAGTTCACTTGGAGGCCTCATAACTCAAAAACCAGAGGTTGCCGGAAAAAACTAATTTTAGATTCGTGATCAGCGCCCCAAAAACCCCCCTATGCAAAATTTTATAAAAATCGGCGTGGTGTCTGTAAAGTAAAATTTTACCGTAATTACTTTTTTTGGAAATTTCACTGATTTTTTGTATTTTTAATATTTAAATTTTTATTTATAATAATGTAACTTGCGGTTTAACTTGTATAAGTAACCCCATTTAAAGTGTCAAAAATCGAAATTTGCTATCGGATAGAAGGGGAAAAGTGACTGGCTAAAAAATCGGTAAGTTTACGGTTCTGTCGACCTTTGTTACCTCAGTTGCAACTGTATTGTATATTGGTGATTTTTTTTTGCTTTTAACTTTATTTCATTCGTTTCTCAAAATCACTCGAGCTACGCTCTCATAAATAACCGGGCAAATCTGATGACTTCTTATGGTATTACCTATGATAAACTTTTAATAAATTTTTAGTTTTTTTAATTTTGTAGTTTTTATTTCTATATTTCTAATATTTCCAATATTTCCATATATTTCCAAATGTATATTTCCGGAAATTTTCCATCACTAGACGTGACTGATGGTCCTATACTTTAACAACTTTTGGCATTATTAAAGTACAGGTTTTGTGTTTAAGAAAACCCTTTTACAGCCAAACTGTGGAGCTACCATCGTTTTTTCCCAATGCAAACAAAGATTACTCTGGTTTTTTAAAAAATAAAAAGACTTTTGTCGCAATTACCCTCACTTTTAATAAATTAATTAATTTTATCTATAGCTTAATGCAATTTAAATTTTATTCTTTTAGAACATTCCTTAATACATCTGTATAAGATCAAAATATAAAAACGCTTTATCGCAAATTACCTATTTTGCGACATTCCTCGTTTTTTCCGCTGATTATTTTATTTTTAGTTGTCTTTAAACTGTCTTCTCAGTGTATAGTCTGTCTCAAAGTATACCGTGTTAGCTCTTGCCTTCATTTATGGATTATACCTGCCGACAGCAATAAAACTGCGGATCGGTAGGTATTAAAGGACAGAACATTGGAGACGGACTTTAATAATATAAAGATTTATAATTTATTGTTTATTAAGATAAGTATAATCTTAAAATTACATTAAGAAATTAAATATATGCAAAGTTTTCATAAATTTATAACTGCATTATCTATACATAATTACATTTTTAATCTAAATATCTAAATATAATTCTGTTTCACTATCAGACTCATCGTTGAGATTAATTACAATAGGATTTATGTTGTTTTGGATAGAAATGTAAGAGTCCTCAATTTTTATAATGTGCTGTAGTGAATTTTTCCAGCTCTCAACTGGTATGTTAGTAATTACATTTTTTATCAAATATTATGTCCTTAAAGTAGGTGTAACATTTTCTGTTCTGATCTTTGAGTTTACTTGGTTCCACAAATGCTCTATGGGGTTAAACATACAGTGATACAGGAGGAAGCCGTAAGACAGTATGCCCAGCCTGTTCAGCCAAATTATCACATACATATTGTTTTTTAATTGCATATGAATTTAGGACTCCCAAAAGATGCGTTTTTTGTAACTAAATTCAAAATAAATATCATTTTCTAACAAATATTCCTGGATTTCAGTTTTTGAACTTGATGAAGCTGGTGCTTTGTGTAGCAGACGGCTGTGGTAGCTTGCGTTATCCATGACAATAACACTGTTGTTTGGAATATTTTTTAAAAGATAATTTTGAAACCAGTTCTCAAAAAGTTCTGCACTTGTATCCTCATGATAATCCAAGCTAGAATCCTTAATATTCTTTGCAGACAACAGCAAGCAGTTTGGGACAAATCCGTCTTCTGAACCAGCGTGTATTATGGTAATGCGTTTTCCTTTATTTGAAGGTGCTTTTGTCTGACAGTTTTGACTGGAATCAACCCATCCTTTGGATACTGTGTCGTGTGTATCGAACCATGTTTCATCAAGGTAAATTATGGATCTGTTTTCTAACCTATATCTTTTAATTTCTTGAAGGTAATTAAATCTCCAAGTGCGTAATCTGTGCGATTCCATTACTACTTGTCTTTTGTCTATTTTGCGGTATTTAAATCCCATTTGACAAACAACTCTATGGAGGGTGGCACGGCTAATATTTATATTGGTCTCGTCTTCGTCTAGCTTCTTTTTTAGTTTATCCAAGGTAGGAATAACTCCGCTTTCATAAAGACAATATATTTTCCTTCTTATTAGGTCCTGATCACTATTGTCTATACGGTGAGATTGAAAATCACTACGTTTTTTCTTTTGTTCAATTCTTCACTAATAATAATATCCCTTATCGATGATATTGAAGTTTTTGTAAGTAGACCATTTTCTTTTAAAGCTTCTTGTTTAATTAGACCTCTACTAATAAAAGTTTCATACACATTTTTCACAACCTGTTTTGCATCTAATGACAAATGATTTCGACGCGACATAGTTATATTCTCGTAAAATAACTTTTTCGAAACGCACAGTAAAAACGGTTTTTCAACACTGTCACTAAAATATTAGCCAAAATATTTATATGCCTAATAGTTAATACTCAAGAAATACCTGGCCCACCCCTGCCCTTATGAACAAATGGGTTTACCCAATAACAATAGGTAATAAAATCGTCAAAGATTTATTGGGGTATGGTGCGTCAAAAGCCATAACGATATACTTTGAGACAGACTATACATATGTCCTTAAAATATAGTAAAGTAATACCATGTCTCTATCATATTAACTTGTAAATATTAACTTTAATATACTTACCTTCACGACGTTTCGCACTAAATCCTTCTCCATAAGTAAAATCCATATGGGCACTAAATCAAAGTGTCCAAAATATACGAACAGATAAAAAATGTACTTAAACACACCACTAAAGTCTTTAACTTGCAGTTACTGTCCTTAAATATTAAAATAAATCACTCACTTATTATTTGCACCGCATAAAATTAATGTATTTATTTTTTTTTATCTTGGGACAGTCCACGAAGGCTAATGCCTAAGTACTAACGTACCGTGGGTGTCTTAATAACTTACTTTATACAGTGTGTATTAATTTACGTAACACATGGTATATACAATGTCACATTTCCGTCCACACCCGGTATACACGCTCCCATGGTAAGAATACATCTAATGATAGAAGGCCACAAAATGTAGTCACAGATTAGAGATCCGCCATCAGCCATGCGAAGAACCAGACCGCATGGAACACCACCGTTTTTAGTAGGAGAAATCATTGTTTATAAATAATATTTTACTATAATTTTTAACGGTAATGTGACGCAATTCTTTGAAATAGGTTTTATTTTAAAAATTATTAAATTAGATATACTTATCCAGGTATCGGAAGTCATTACGTCAGCCGGAACGTAGTAGGTATTGTGGTTTTTAATGGGCTATTTCCGCCAAGGATTTTAGCTTTATCTGTTTTAGGTTGGATGTACGAAAGGTCCGAAACGTTTGCTGAATAAAGGAGATGTGAAAACGTTTGAAAACATTTTTTTCTACTTTAATCAGGCGCTACTTCAAAAGGTTGTGGGCACAGCCACCCAAAAGTACGAGTCGGAGTACGCACTCACTAATGAAGAATCATGGACTTACCTACGTTTTGAACGATTTTTTAATTTGATATTTTTTTACATCTTTGAAAGATAACATTGATTACAAACTAAATTAAACACCATTTTACATCAAATAACTTTATCAAAAACTAGCAACATGTCCCGGCTTCACACGAGTGGACATTTATTTTTTATAGCTTATGTTACTCACAATCAGTAAAAATGTAGTATTTTAACGGTGAAAAAATTTTGAAATTGGTTTTGTAGTTTTTGAGTATATTTGTTACAAACATCCAAGAATACAAATCTTTTACTGTTTATAATATTATAGTTTAGTATACAGGGTGTTAGGGAAATTGACCGAATCCTTCATACTATGGTATAAAGTCCATGGTCCAAACTCTAAGTCCATGAACTTAGAGTTTAGATCATCAATCTGAGCAACTTTTTCAAAAAAATTCTACTTCCCATACAAAGTTAGCATCCGCCGCAGCAGCTTTGTATAGAAAATCCAAATTTTATATTTTAATTTTTAGTAGGCATATGTATTTTTAGGGAAGCTTAAAGCGTAAGCTTGAATTTGTAATTTATTTATTTATCTATATAGTGTACAATATAGGTAAACTCTTAAATTTCAAATTCAAGCTGGATATAAAGATTATCAGGTCTAGATCTCTTAAATATACAATTTTACTTTGCAATTTAAGCATAAATTACAAATTCAAGCTTACGTTTCTTTTTTGCAAAAACATTAATTATTTCGTCGACATTCAGGTGCACATCTCTATGTATATTTAAGAGAGCTAGCCCCGATAATATTTCCTGTGCCATTAAGGTGCGCAACCAAGATTTGATCTCATGGAGAGTTGAAAATGATCTTTCCGCGGTAGCTACCGGGAGTGTAGCTATCGACTCTGGTATGAACAAATTATTTTGAGATTCTCTTTTCCGTTTGGTCATTCAGAATACCGATTCATTTAAAACTGTAGATTCATTATCGCTAATAAACTGGCGGTACATATAAAACGCTTTTTTCACTTTTACAATATCGATATAAAAATTCCTGTCAATTGAGATAGGTATAAAAAATCCCAAATGGAAGAGGTCGAGTACTTCCAGAGATAATCTGTCATCCAAATCATTAACATTTGAATCTAATAGAGGTATGTATGCTGATTTCAGAAAGTAATCATAATTGGACCTGTTTGATTGCCTTGAAATTGTACGTGGAAATTTTAATGTAACATCCAACTGTTTTGCTTGCTCTGTTGCCTTTGCAAATAATTGCTTAAATACAGACTCAGCGTTTTAGCGTTTCGATCGTAATAGATCTATGATATCCTTTTTATCATTATCCTGTCAATCTCAGTAGACCGTGAAAGTGAGACTTTACCGGTTACAACTAGTGAATGAGGGTTGTGTGCATGCCCTCAGTGCCCACAACGGTGGATCCACGCTTGACTTTAATGGCTCATAAGGACCGTTTTACACATATAACAGAATTGATCTAAAAATAATTGAAATAACTGTGCCGAAAAATTATATACACAATAATTATTTTGTGTGTTACACGTTCATTAGTTTTTACTAGAATTTTTACATTAAAAATATTAAACATGTTCTATATTTTTAAAAACTTGCGCATAAATCAACGCAGAACTTTCGGTGTCGGTAATGTCATTGAGACTTATTTCATAAAGTAAAAAGGAACTTGTTACCTGCTACAACACCTAATAATGCACTCCTTGCATTTTTTGATTTTAAAATATCTTGTATCCAAAGATTTCTTTGCTTGAATATTGGTTTACAACGATACTTTTTTCGGTGTTGAACCGATTTTTAATAATAACTGAAATCACACCGATAAAGTAAGGTAAGAAAACCAAGAAACTACCGACATAGTAAAAACTTCCGTTTATTTAGATCTTTTTTTATTTATTAACTTTTCGCCTCTCTAGGATATGTTAAACTAAGCCAACAGCTTTTATAAAATTAGTATTTATGCGCATAAACAGCACATGAATTCTAGCAAAATTTTTACTGATCTTTATTGTAAGAAACAGAAATAAATTTTATTACCAAAAATTCCATAAAAATGTTCATCAAAATTTTGTTAATAATTTTCGGGGGTAATACCACGAGTTTACCGATAATTTTCATGAAAGCTTGTTATTTACAATTCCACAAGTTCGAAGAACGAGTGGAATTTGTATAACAAGCTTGAATGAAAATTTTCTGATTAATTTTTATGCACGAGCGGTATTTAGGGAGAATATTTTTAGAATTGGAGTATTATACTATTAAAATGGTTTTTTTTGTTATACAATTTTTAATGTCATGCAACATAATTAAAACTATAACTGAAATCGTTTTTTTAATAACTTTATCTATTTCTTCATCGTGTACATGACCAAATCGACTCATTTTGACTGATTTTGACGTTTCTAATTGACAATACAAACCAACAGGTTCGATTATTCTGTGTTTGTAAGTAAGTGGAAATACCACGTTGTCTAGGAAACGTGAAATTTCCGCTGAAAATTTTTGATTTTTAACGTGTCTTATGGGAAAATTTATACATAAGTGAAATATTCACAATAAAAATATTAAACATGTTCTATATTCTTAAGAAGTTGCGCAAGAATCGACGCAGAACTTTTTTTTCTCAGGCGCGTGTGGTAAAATTTGAAAGAAGGGAAACAATTTATAACAACTTATTTATTTATAATGTATTGTCTTTTATATTTAGGATGTTGCAATTCATCAAGTAATGTATAAAATAATATGAGTATTTTTCAAAACTTTCGATACTAGAATTTCGGTCGACTGGTGATTCTAGGAGAAGCGTTGCTTTTCTTGGCTTCATGGACCGCCGCCGCTGATATGTCTGGATCATATAGTCGCATTTCTTGATTGATTTAATTGAAATAAATTATGATATACTCCTTGCATTTTTCGACTCTTAAAATATCTTGTATCCAAAGATTGTGCATTTCTTTGCTTGAACATTCGTTTGAAACGATATTTTTTTCGGTGTTGAACCGATTTTAAATAATAACTGAAATCACACCAATAAAGTTAGGTTAAAAAACCAAAAAGAAACTACCGACATTGTACAAAAGTTAAAATTAATTTAACTCCATTCGAAGTCGGATGAAATATTAAAATATTCGGATGAAAATTGGCGTCAAAGTGCTCAGCCTAATGAAAATACTTTCGGATGATCGGATCGTTGGAAATCGGACGCATGAAACTACGGATTAAGTCCATGGACCTAATTAATCCTTGCGGTGTAAACTAGGCTATATATCCACCTGACTCTAAATTTAAAACAGGTGACATTTAGTTTACTTATTCTCTCAGTTATTGACATTTTGTACATAACTAATATTAAAAATTTAATTTTACCTCTTTTTACAAAAATGAATTATAAGCTTACTTCCAAGGACGATATCGGCCTCTTAACCGAAAGTTCTGTAAGAACCAGTAGAACTAACTCAAGACCAAATACGTTTCGGAGTTCTAGTGTTAATTCCAGTGCAGTAAGTATAAAAATTTAAAAATAGTTTGGTGAATTTTACTTATCGGGCTCCTCACCGATTTTGATGATTTTTTGCAAACGGACCGCAATATTAGTCCGGTCCATTAGACCTAAAAATAGTAGTAAAGCTTCAAAAATTCGCATAGAGCTAACAATTGATAAAAGTCCCCATCGACCCCATACCTGAAAAACACGTATTCAAGGTCAAAGGTCCCACAAACAGTTTTTTCGCGTTTTTCAGCAAAATGGGAAGTTTTATGAAAAAATTAGCTAAAAAAAAACTTGTAGATTATAAAATTATCTATAAAAATATCTTTAATACATTTTTTCCTAAAAGCCACCGGTTCTGAGATATAACGGTTCAAACAGTAAAAAAAGTTGCATATTTTAACTAGTGTAGAAGTTCGGGTCAATAACATCCCTTTAAGGGCTTATTCTAGATATAGAACACTACGTCCCCTTAAATTGTTGTGCGATTTCGAGTTGATAGAAATCTGTACTGGAGAGTCAAGGTTTGCAATTTTTTTAGTATCACAAATTTTGAAATGCAAAATTACCGATCATTGCAAGCAAATATTTTTTTTAGTTACTCGCTTAAAGAGCATACATCAACAAAAAAAAAGCAATAGCGGGAGTAGATCGGTTAAAAATTTAATTTTTGACGGCCATTTGAAATTGGTCATTTTACTGATTTTTTTTTTTAAATTTTAAACTACGTTCTAAATAAAAATTAAATGGTTCAGGGGACTAAGGACCAAAATATTTTTTTAAAACAAACTAGAGGATGATATAAAAAACCTAGTATAAATAATTTAATTCCGGCCCAAAGTTTTTGAGAATCAAATTTTCGAAAATAGGGTGAAAATAGTGAATATTAGGCCTTTAAATATTTATTTCTCGTGACCTATGGCAATTGAGTTTAGGCAAAATCGATTAACTCTCCCGAATATATATATATATATATATATATATATATATATATATATATATATATATATATATATATATATATATATATATATATTATATATATATATATATATATATATATATATATATATATATATATATATTATATATTATATATGTATATAATATATAATATATATATATATATATATATATATATATATATATATATATATATAATTATATATATTTTATATTTTATATTTTTTTTTTCTTGTTATGTGTTTGTTCTCTTTTATAAATTCCGAAATCTAAATTATTCCACACTACCTTAATAAATTATTAAAAAACTTTGGTGCCAACTACTATATATTTTTCTCCAATACCAATAAATAAGAATTCTAAAAAACTCGTAATTATATTTCAGATCACTGATGGTCCTTGCCACACCATTCATTACCTCTCCCCGGCAAGCACAATTGCTCGGACCGAATATGAGGGAGATCTAGATTACCAACAATTTTATATCAGCCCTTTAGTACATGGCGACGATGACTATCAACGTGGAGTTAGTTCTGTGACATCCTCGAGCACTTCGATTCCATGTGACGAAAATGTGTTGCAAAGAACTTTGGCAATAATTAAACCGGATGCTATGGACTACAAGGATGTGGTTTTAAGGGCTATAAATGCAAATGGATTAAAAATTGTAAACGTAAGAATTTACCCTTTGCACTTTTTACGCACACAGGGGCGGTTCTAGGATTTTTAAAAATGTTTATCTTAAAAGTGAGATAAGGGACACATACTATATTTAAAAAAGTTTCTATAAATATGGGTCCAAAAATGCATAGTTTCTAAGATGACGTTTTGAAAAAATAGGTTTTTTTTGTATTTATCTTAAATACTTTGTTGCAAATTTTCTTGAAATTTAGGTCCAATTAAGTTAAAATTAGTAAGTCCAGTGGCGTCTCAGGGAACACCTTATCGAAAATAATTGTAAAAAAATGGACGCCGCCCACTTTTTTTGCAATTCTTATATTTTGTTTAGATTAAGCATTTAAAAATACAACTTTTTTGACATTTGATATTTTTTATATCTTGCTTAGCTTTCAAGAAAAAAAATTAAAACCAATTCATTGCAAATCTCTCGACTTTACATCGAACGGCTAAAAAGTAATAATTTTTTCTACCTTTTTAGAAAATACCGTTTTTAACCCCTAAATAAGGGTGGAAAACAGCACTTTACTTCCCTAGGGAGGTAAAATTTTTACCTCCCTGTTCCAGCCGAGCATGCCAATTAATTTATGTCTTGTCGATGACAATGTCTTGAGTGATTGTAAATCTTACGTTATATTTTTAAAGTTTTTAATACAGAAGTTTCTCCAAACAATCAAAACCACAATTTAATAATAAAACACAAAATTCAAAGATAATTTTTGAAAATTTAAATGACAAGTATTCGAATAATTATATAAATTCCTCTAGAGTAAAGTGTATTTCCTCCCTTGGATTTTAATACCCTCCGCTTCGCGTCGTGCATCAAATTATCCGTGGGAGAAAAAGAGGCAATATTCTCCGGTGTTATGTAAATAACTTTTTTTTTTTCTAATAATAGGCAATTTGATAATATTACAACAATGGTACAGAGACTTGCAATGAATTGGTTTAAATTATTTTTCTCGAAAACGAAGCCAGAGAGGAAAAAATATTAAGAGACAGAAAAACCGTATTTTTAGTTGCCTAATCTAAAAATATACAGAGTGGTTCATGAGGAAATGTGAATACTTCAGGTACCTAGTCAGGGTCCAAAAATAAACATAAAAGTCTAAACAAATATGGGTCCGCAATACAGGGTGTTACAGTTTTTATTTTATTTTATTTTATTTCATTTTATTTTATTTTTTTTATATTTTGCAAAACATAATTTAAGAACAATAATTTTATTGAAAATAAAAATACAAATTGTTTAATTATACATATTTTTTTTTAAATTTTGCTTTAATAAAATCAGATGCGTCGTAATACTTTTAAATCCAAATATCTCGAAAACGGTTGCTCCTATCAACTTTTAACAGTTATCCTTTTTTGACGTAAAAATGACAAAACAATTATTTAATATACTTAACAATTTAGTACAGGGCCATCCCAAAAAGTTGTGATTGTTTAAAATAGTAAAAAGACATGTAGGTGGCACCCCCTACAAGTAAGAGCCGTACTAAGATTAGGTTCGAATCCGTCATACCAAAAAACCCCCGGATACCAATTTTTACTTCAAGTTTTGCATTATCATAGATTTTATTTAAGAAATAGAAAAATTAAATAAAACTTTAACTTTTTTCGGAAACGAAAGCTTTATGCGGACCCATATTTGTATAGACTTTTATGTTTATTTTAGACCCTGACTACGTACCTAAAGTATTGACATTTCCTCATGAATCACCCTGTATATATATTTACAAAAATTGCAAAAAAGTCATTGTCGTACATTTTTTACAATTATTTTTGATCAGCTGTCCCCTGAGACGCCACCGAACTTATAATAATTTATTTAGCTAATTTATTATTTAAAGAAACATTTCTACAACGGCTTAGGATTGATAATCACAAAAAATATTAAAAGTTTAACAGCCTTCTTAGAAACTACACATTTTCGGAACCATATTTATAAAAAAAAAATAATATTTTTCACTGAGGAATTACCTCCTGAACACCCTGTAAAGAAAAGCCTATTGAGCTTTAAGCTTTTGTGGATTGTACCAAGATAAAATGAGCACTAGCGGTATAATCTATTACTATTAATAGTAAAATAAGTCTACTAAAGGACCATTAAGATAGTTTACTCGCAACAATCGTAGAAAAAAGTATCGCCTTGTAATAAGTAAAGCCCAGGCCATCCACAAGTCACCCCGAGATTGGGATAAACATCTATTATCTTCGTCTCTTCCATGCCATCGGTGCCGAATTCGCCTATCTCTCTAACAAAAATTGATTGTTGAACGCGTCGGGATTCCTTGATTAGTACTGGTACGGATCATTATATTTTTCCTATTTCAGTTTAATTCGTGATGCAGTATTTTAAATGGACCAGAAATTTAGCGCTGTACCAAATAAGATCGAATACGTTTTACTAAAAGTTAGAGGTTCCCAATGCTTGAAAATATTAATTTTGTAGGAGACTGTAGTCAATACATGAGGTCTGTTCATTATTCAGTAATATTTTACACTATTTTACACTTTTTGGACCCACCTAGTCCTAAAATACACCCTCCATCAGGGCTGTATCTAGGTATGGCCGCGCCTTGGCGGGGCTTAACATTTGCGCCCCCCTACATACCGGGGGATTTGGAGAGTATGGAATACACTCCAACGAAAACGGGGATTCCGGGGGTTATTCCACGAAAATTTTACAAAATTAAAGTGCAAATTTGTAGGTTTAAAGTTTTTTGAATGGAAAATTTCGTTTCTTTAAAATACCAATTTTGTGGTGGAATTCGTGTCAAATTCTATATTTTCTTTATACAAAAATATTAGCGTAGTATTTAAAAGGAACATGATTTACATAAAACCACTGTTTGTATCTGACTGAAAAAAGTGGAATGTAAATTAACTATACATCGTTATTTGCGGATGATTAAGCTTTTAATACATTTTCTCTACAATAAAATCGTAGTTACAAAAATACTGTACATAGCAGGCCTACTAAAACGTAACATTATTTATACTTTAAGTTAAGTAATTAAATATTATGCAACAAAAAAAAAAGAACTAGTACTGCCCTCAATTTATAAAATATGAATTTATCCGCAGCCTAAATATAAAAAAATTAAAGAGCTAGATTCTTGCTGTAGGTATCAGGATAAATTGATATTTTATTAATAATTCATAAATTTTCTTAGTCTTAATATATTAAAAATAATTAAATTAAGTATCTAAGTTGATAATTTGTTATAAAATTGTTCTGTTGTAAATTATTCATTTGATCAGTTTGTCAATAGGGTATTAACAACTGATTAAAAAAAAATCATAGCCGATATTGCGCCCCCAGGTAGCTGCGCCCTTAGCGGGCGCCCATTTCGCTGCCTCCTAAATACGGCCCTGCCCTCCATAAGATCAATTACGTAAAAAAATAATAAAATAGTATTCACTACTTCTTAATAACAAACAGACCTATGTTAACTTTTAAAAATCATTTTTTTTTAACAACAGGATCAAAAAGTGCAGGGTTTTTTTAATTTTCTAATTTATTTATTTATAATTACATTAGTTTTTAAAAAATATCATAAGAACCGCTTTCAAGATATTCCGAATTGAATGCATGGCTTTTATACATGACAGATCTCGACAATATTAATTAAGCACAATTTGATATTTAATATCTCATTTCACAGACAAAAAAAAAACCGTTTTTTTTTTCAATTTAATAAAAGACCCTTTTAATAATCTTATATTTTAATTTCATTTAATTCTTAAGAAAAGCCGTTTTACGAGTGAACCACCTTAAAATAGAATTTAACCCAACTTTATCGGATTATTGTTACCCATTAAAGACCATTGTCTTAGAGAAATTGCAATTAATATTGAAATTGATAATTTAATTTAGATAGTTATACAGCTATCTTATCTAAAATCACATCCTTTTACAATTTAAAATAAAGAACATGGCGACTAGAAATATGAACTATAAAAACGAAAGTTAATAACTAACAATTAAGTAATACCAGTAAATGTAAGTATGAACAATACTCGTTTTTAATTGCGGTTGAAATATAGCTAATAATTAAGAGACTTTCACAGGTAATCATCAGTTATTTTTTCTTTTCTCTAAATATATATATATCGAAAGAATTCATATTATTTAAAATTGGATTTTTTTTACGTTCGTTATAGTAGATATTAAGCATATTACATACCAGGCGAGAAATAAAAGAAATATTACTGGCAAAAATATTTTTCTATTCTGTACAGGATGTCCCAAATTCGAGCCTCATCATTGGAATCTCGGAAACTTGAAGAGATACAAGGTCCGTTAAATGGAGGCAAACTTGCGCAAATTGATGCTTATTAAAATAATAATAATAATAATAATAATAATAATATTAATAATAATAATCGTCTTTTATTAAGTGATAAGGTTACAATAATAATACAGTTAGGTATATTACATCTATAAGATCTGATTTGTAAATCAACCCTATCACAGCCAGCCATATTAGGGCGATATTTATAGCCAATTAGTAATCGGCTACTCCACCATACAACCCCAAAAGGCTGGAGTTCTCACAATATTAAAGTAAAATGACAAACATATTACAAATATAACTAATAAATAAAAATAAGATAATATAAGTAGATTCAATAAATCTCAATTACACACACTTACAAACACACATTCAAGCAACTAAAGAATAATATGCGGATGTCTAAAACTATTGTGATTGAAAAAGAGATGCTCGGTATCTCCTCCTAAAAGCCTCAACACCTAAAGATTTTGTAATTTATTATAAAGATTTGTAGCTTGATAAGTAAAGCCACTCCGAAACAAAGCCTTCATATATCTCGGTACCGCCAACATACTCCCATTGCGTATAGTTCTATTATGAAGGGTGTCGCGTGCTATTAGTTTTGTGCGCAGGTAGTCAGGAATGCCAGAGGTCATAATTTTATGCAAGAAAACGGCAAACTGCAACCGTCTTCTATTCGCCATATTAAGCCATTTCAAATCCCTGATACTTTCTGATACATGATCAAACTTGCGCAGGGAACACACAAGACGACAACATGAATTTTGAACCCGTTGAATCCTTCTTTCGACATGTATAGTCAAAAACGGACCATAAACAAATGAACAGTAATTAAAAAATGAAAGTACCAGGGTTTCAACAAGCATAACTTTAAGTTTCTTGGATAGAATCTCCCGATTGGCATATATAATTCCATACATGCATATATAATGCCACCTAAAAAGTTTTAAAATTTCGAATACTTTTGGAAAAAACCGAATATTCGCCATTTCATTGCAATTTTTTTATGAAACTATTTAAATAAATATAACAAAATAAATTAAACATTCTCATTGCTACTTTTTTTGTTCTACAAGATGGGGTTATTAAATTTACACACCGACGTTTCGTCATTGAGCTGCCATCATTAACTTTTTTTTTTTCAATTACATACCTGGATTTTTTATTACGGATTTTAAGAGCTTTTAAAATCCTAAATCCAGTGATGTTTTGCACTTATTCGAAAAAATCATTTTAATGATTTTTCTCTCTTAAAATCCATAAAAAAATCCAGGGCCGTATTTAAAAAACAAAGTTGATGATAACAGCTCAAAGACAAAGCGGCGGTGTGTATATCTAATACCACTATCTTGTAGAAGAGAAAAAGTAGCAATAGGAATATAAAATTAATTTTGTTACTCAAATCGACTCATAAAAAATAAAAATGAAATTGCGAATATTCGGTTTATTCCAACAGTCTTCGGGAGAATTCGAAATTTTTAAACTTTTAAGGTGCCATTTTATGGGCATTAAATGGCGCAATTTTGCCTCTATTTAACTGACCTCGTATCTCTTGAAGTTTTCAAAATCCCAAGATAAGGCACGAATTTGGGAGAATTACAAAAAAACGGTAAATATGAAAGTTTTAAAAAATGTTAGGGTGCATATTTTAGAATTAATTTTGAGTATACAGGGTGGTTAAAAAAAGCGTGGCGAATATAACATTTTTTTTAATGGAACATCCTATTTTTAATTAATTTTTGGATTTTACATGGAATTCTATAACTTTTTTTGTTAATAATTTTAAATACCTAAACCTAGTTTCTAATATTTTAACATTTTTTTTTTAAATTACTTTTTACTTTTATAAAAAATTGACAATACTGCCATTTTTTCTAAAGGAGAAATTCTCATATTTGATACAAACGTTTTATAGGGATAAAAAAAAGATATATGCAAAGAAATTTAAGTTAGATGCTACACGGCATCTAAAATAAATTTATACATTTCGACTAATTAAACTAAAAAAATTCGGACATTTTTAAATGCCATGCCCTATTTATTTTCATTTTATCCGATAGATTTTGCAAAACCTTCCAACTTTTAATAAGGTAGTTCACTCGCGACAGTTGTGCACAAAATTATCGCCTTATAGTAAAGAAAGCCTGGCCCGTTCACCATTCAAACCCCCAATCTCGGATGGACATCTTTTATTTTCGTCTCTTACCAAGTGAACTTTCAAAAATAAATATATTTTTAACAAAACGGTCAAAAAATTCAGGGTTGTTTTTTTGCAATATTTTGATTTATATTGCATAAGTTTTTAAAAAATATCGTAAAAATCGTTTTCGAGATATTCCGAAATGAATGCATGGCTTTCATACATGACAGATATCAACAATGTTTATTATGCATGCATGTTTATTTGATTGTTAATATCTCGTTTCACAAATGATAAAAAAAATCGTTTTCTATTTTAGAAAATAATCTGACCAGCTTTTGAATTTTTCTTTAAAATGTACTAATAATTTGCCTGTATATTTACCTACCAAATCTTACATTTCTTAATAAAATTTTCAAAACCTACTTAAAGCCCTATAACTACATTGCTCCAAAAAAGTATCGCATCACCTCTATTTTTTACATAAGACTAAGTGTAAACATGTCCTAGCGTAAATCTCAATATCTTCTCTAAAAAAGGAGCTATCAAGATGAACAAAACGTTAAAAAAACAAGGCTTTAAGATTTCGATAATAAAAAAAAATTGCTACTATCGGTGAATCTTTTCATTTTTTTACCGAACTTTAACGAGCCACTTAGAGAAAATGATATGAAGTACCAATTAGTGATAGAGAGAAAGAATCTTTCTAACTTATTTCTTGTCTATTTCTATCTCTATTGAATTACGGAGTTCGCCTGGAGGAGTAATTTAAGTTTAGATTTACCTATGTATATTAAAAGTAGTAATGCCCGTTTTACAACCAATTATTTCTTTAAAGAAAAAAATATTTGGCCTTTTTACAAAATAAAATAATTTTTATATTATTTTTGAAAATTATACTTTTTTATACAGGGTGTAAAAAGTATAATGCTCACGATTTTAATATAGGAGATAGTGGAGCTCAAAACAAGTCAAAAAGTTTTTACGACATATGTGTCAAAACTTAACAGATTAGCAATTATTTCTGAAAACCTTAACAATTGGAAACATCATCTTAAGCGCTTATCAGTGGATTTATTTGCTAATAAAATAAACTAAGTTTTAAATGTTTCAACCTATAAATTAAAAAAAAAACCACCCAGTTAAAAAATTAAAAAACAATTGGCAACAGCGCTACCCAGAAGCCTTGTGCGTAGAGTCAAGTCAGTCGTACTGATCGCAATATTTTTGTCCGTTCAAAAATGTTTTTAAACCGGAAAATATTCCGATATGTTATTAATTTACGGCGAGGCACACCAGAATGCTAATCTAGTAGCTCAAATTTACCGTTAAAGATTTCCACGACGGCTACATCCATTTAGGACAACCATAGTGCAGGCGTAACAAAGAGTTTTAAAAACGGGATGTGTGCAACTAATAAATCTTATTCTTTAAGCAAAATAAAAAAGTGTCGTTTTAAAACATAATAAATTGTATTCTTAAAATGTATATTCAGCTTAATTTTGTGGTAAGTACACCTTTATGTAAATCAACATCTTGTGTAAATAGGTAACACTTCGCAAAAAATATTCCACGGTCGACTTGATGTGATAAAGCGGGCGCGGTGTTGCCAAATTTTTGATACGTTAAAAAGCCATATTTCGAAAACAATTAACTTTTGACCCATGTGTTTTTGGCTTTCTTGACTTGTTTTGAGCTCCACTATCACCCATTAAAATCGTGAGCATCATACTTTTTACACCCTGTATATTACTAAGAGCTGAAAACATAAAAAAATATATTATAAAAGATTTAATTCTTCATAAATTTTCATTTTTCTCCATCTTTTTCTAAATAAAATGAGCAATAAGAATAAATAAGTAAAATTATAAAAATCCAAAGGGCGTAAAAATTGGGCCATTTTACTTTTCAATTTATTTTGTAACTACGTCACTAGTTGAGATTATTTAAGATTTTTTTCTCATATTATGATGACAAAGTTTTAAAATTTTTAAAAAATGCTACTCTAACGGCCGAGTGATGATCGCGTTGTTAAATTTAGCAATGGACTTAGCAATTGTTAAAAGTTAACAACGGTTTAGAATGTTTAACAAAACGTCATTGTCAGTGTTATTCAATGATTTTAGTAGGCAACCTGTCAAAATCTGACATTTTGTTAAACATTCTAAACCGTTGTTAACTTTTCACAATTGCTAAATTTAACAACGCGATCATCACTCGGCCGTTAATTATTTTAACGCTTTTCTCTAACACCCTGTAACTCGAAAATTAAACATTTCCAAATCCATGTTTATAGGAAATGTTTTACCTAATTTTTGAAGTTCCATTTGTGGCTAAAGTTTTGAATACTAATTTAGTGACACACTGTATATTCTTAGCAAAGAACTCTTCACCTAACTCCAGAACAAGTATCGGCAATATACGAAAAATATTATGGTACTCCCGCATTTCCTCATATGGTTGTCACTTTGAGCGTCTCACCCATATTGGTACTATCCCTTCAAGCCCGCAACGCAGTCGAAAAGTGGAAAAATATGATAGGACCGATGGGTACTTTAAGGGAGGAATGGTTTTTCCCTTACAGTGTAAGGACTAGGTATGGTTTGCTTGGTGATATGCCCCAGGTTTTGCATGGATCTGAAGGTCCTAACGAAGCCAAAAAGGAGAATAGATATTTTTATCCAAGAGGTAATTTTCTAATGTTTAAGACATTATCTTTAGTTACTATTAGTCCAGGAAATAAAGCTTAAAAAATGGCAAAACCTTGCAATTTTTTCGTTCTGCACAAAAATTTGAATGGGGCTTATCTTATCCTCTACTTCAAATTCTATATCATGCCGATGGGCGCTGTTTGTTTTTTAAGGGTGAAAACTACCCCTAATTGACAAAACTTATAAAATAACATTTTAAACCTTAAAATGGGTAAAATTTGGTTTGGATTAGTTAAATAATACTAGTTTTATGCTTTGGAATACAATTTCAAAATATTTTAACCCTTAAAAATCAACCCTTGTTAGAGCTTAAAGTAAAAAAAATAGTATTTTAATTTAAAAATGATGTTGCTTATAATATGTACAACTTTTTAACCTTCACAAATCAACCTCTATTATAGCTTAATTAAGAAAAAATATTTACCCCAGAAAATTAATAACTTAACAGGTTTATTAATTTTATAATTTTAAATATTGCTTGAAATATTACTAATTTCATTCTTTTGCACATTTTTAATCCTTAAAAACCACCCCTTACAACATTGCAATTCTTATAAACTAATTTAATAGATATGAATACGAAAAAAGTAGAATTCCCTACAAAATTTATTTACACAAAAATACAATGCATATTTACATGCATGGACAAAAATAAAATTTATACAAACACAACACTGTGAGCAGTTATGTAGATTAATATGCTCCAAAGTGGGCTATTTAAAATTTTCGAAAAAGAATTGATTGGTTTTTGAAACAGCTCCTTTATTTTTATTAATAGAAAGTTTTTTCAAAAAAGATTCTGTAGAGTTTTTCAAGAGCTACAAGGATTAAATTCCTTTAAATCGCTTAGTTTTAACATGGGGTGAGTTTAAAGGGCTCGAATAAGGTGGTGCTCGCTCGTAAATAGAGGCTATGCATACTTTTCGAGTTATTCGCGATCGAAAGTCAGAGTTTTTCGTCGATAAAATCAACTTTTTTAATCGTTTTTTTGTAAATAACTTGATAAGTATGCATTTTATCAAAAAAAACTGTAAATAACAAAATTGTAGCTTTAAAAAAAACGAATAAAATTAATTTTTTGTAATTGCCGTGGGACCAACATAACCTAAGTTGTGGTTTGTTAATGGTTGGCTGTTGTTCATCAAACACAAAATTTCAGAGTTTGAAAGGCAAATAACTTAAAATCTACATTCAAGGAAAACTAATAATAACTTTTTTAAAGCATTGGCAAATAACTTTTTTTTAAAAAAAGGTACGTATCATAAAAATTGAGTGAGTTGTGATTAAAATAAGGTTATTTCAAAATTTTTTGAGTGCAAAAATCTTCTAGAGAGCATATCTCACCAAATATTTATTGTACAGAAAATCTACGCAAAAGGAACATCTTTGTAATCAAAAAAGCTACAATTCGGTATTCTAGCATTTTTTTTGTATTTCCAGTATTTTTGGAGTTATTTTGAAGAAAAGGACTTTTTTTACGAAATTGCGGAAAATCTATTTTTCAAGTTGTTTAGGCTTCTAATTTTTCAAGATTAAGTTTTTAAATATAAATTTAGATTATTATATAATAATATTATATATATAAAAAATAAATAAGCAGAAAGGTAAAGATCAACTTTAATTAGGAGGGTAATTAGGAGGTTTTTTTCACTGTTTTTTTCGTAGAAAAAGGTAGGGACCGACCTTATTTTTATCATAACTCGCTCAATTTTAAGGCTTAATACTTTTTTTTCCTTTTAAAAAGAAAGGTCTAATTATATGCTTTTAAATAGACTTTATAAGTTCTCCTCAAAAAATGCAAAGTTTTTCCCGGGAGCTTGACTTTGAATCTTTTAAATTTAGCATTTAACGAACAAAAGCTAACCATTAACAAGCCGTAGCTCGGTTCGTATTGCTTGTAGAGAAATTATAACCAATGAGTTTTTTTCGGTTTTTCTATAAGCTACAATTTTGCTTCCTACAGTTTTTTTTAAATGCATATATTTAGAGTCATTCGCGAAAACCCCATTAAAACGTCGATTTTTTTGTCGAAAAACTTACTTTCAATTGCGAATAACTCGAGAAATATTAGTTTGACGAAAAAAATGTATGGAACATTTTTTACTTAAAATAACTTTCTTTATCGATTTCTGTAATTAAGATGTAATAAAAAATTTCCACCCCCAAGATGGGGTGGCAACCACCCCCAAGATAAAAACACCCATCGGCATATAAACTTTGATCCTTGGGCTATTCCCTACCTTCTGTAAAAATTTTGGGTAAATCCATGCAGGATGAAAAAATTCCGAGCCAAAATGCTTCATTTCCTGTACTATTTGTAAAGCAATGCGCATACCTAACTTACCTCAAAGCGGTGGACAAAAATCAAGGAAAAAAATATTCCTGCTTTTTTAAATTCGTTTGCGTTTATTGTGCTATTAGTAATAAAGGGACAAAGCTGTAAATAAATCTGTACAGTTTTCGCTTGCGCCGCAATTCTTAGGTCTTTGGGGATGCTTTCGAGCGAATTTTTTTTTATCAACGTTAACAGGTAGGAAAGGACTAAAAATCACCCCTCAAGGCCCGAAAAATGGGTTTCCCACTAATATCTGCCAAAATATGCAAACTGAAGAATTTTTGTTTAAACAAAAAATGAAGATCGCCTTGTAATCTACAAAAATGGTTCTTATAATTTTTTTTTGAAAAGTCGATAGTTTTCGAGATAACGGGACCCAAAAGTCCCCTCATTTCTCTGCTGCCTCTTTACCGTTAGAATGCCGCTATCTTCATGGATTCACTTAAGCGGGCGGACGAACTGTTCCATTACTCGGGCAATAATGTACATTTTTTAATCATTTAAAGTTCATCGGAATGGAAAAACCCGTACCAATCGTTGCATATGAGTTTTTTTTTATAATGAGACCCTATAGTCTACAGTACAGGCCCCCCCTGGCAAGTTGATTACCACATACTTTATAATTCGTGAGAAACTTCGTTTCGACGAGTCTACCACACTTTTCCTCTGCGACTTTTCTCGATTCCTCCGCTTTTCGGCTCGAAAAAGCCCTATATTATGGTTATTTCCCAAGGTTCTAAAAAGTCACGACCACAACTTTTTTTTTAGCTTAAGTTACTGGAAATTTTGTTAAAAATGTGAATTTAAACTTATCCGACAAAAATTTGTCCGACTTTTTCATGTCTACCGCTCGAAACATGCCTAAATGACAGGGTATTAAAAACCGATCACCACATAGGTAATTTTTGGTAAAATTAATTGTAAATGATTTATAAAATAATATCCTATGGTTGTCCGACAAATTTCAAGCCGCATTTTGTCAGTCCGACAGCTAGAAATTGGAATTTTGACTGGGTATAAAAAATCGTTTACCACATGTCGGACAAAAATAACACACGAAAGAAAAGTATTTTTTAAAGAAAAAAAATATATTGTCCGACAAAAATATATCCGCAAATCGTTAGTCCGATAAAAAAAAAGAAAAAAAAATTCGTACAACTTTTGTACATATATTTATAATTGCCAGTAAAGTATTTTATTTTATGAAATAAAATTTAATGTAATAAATATATATATATATATATATATATATATATATATATATATATATATATATATATATATATATATATATATATATATATATATATATATATATATATATATATATATATATATATATATATATATATATATATATATATAAAGGTTTCAATAAGAGGTGTTATTTTAATATTTAAAAAAAATGCCACTTTTTAAAATAAATGATCGGATATTTATTACATTATAAAGAGGAAGGTATGCCGTTAATAATAGAAAATAACATTAGCCAAATGCACGCCTACAGGACCATATCCTTTTCATGAAATTTTCCGTGACCAAATCGCAAAGTGGCTGCCCTATGTCCTCGATAGCCTCACAAATTCTATCTTTGAGGTCTTGAATCGACGCTGGGCTGTTGACGTAGACCTTCTCTTTCACGTGGCCTCAAAGGATCACAAGATCTTGGTGGCCAATTGTGATCACCTCTTCGAGAGATAACAGGGTCGGGAAACTTTTCCCGTAAAAAATCAATGGTTTCGTTGCTTGTGTGGCACGTAGCGCCGTCTTGTTAAAAGTAAACGTTGTCCAGAATTGGATGGTATTGATCTGGACAAGGTTTACTTTCAACAAGCCCATATACTCCAATTTAAATGTCAATTCGGTATTTGTGACGTAATCCGTTTGCCTGTTTGTTTTGTTTACAAGTAATATAAAGTCTTAATTTTTTAAAATATTACAAATTACAGTTCTAATAGTAAGTGCATATCCAAAATAGTTTTTAAACGTTGAATATTTAACAAAATAATAAAATAATTCTACCTTCTGGGCAAAATGGGCAAACGGGTGACGTCCGAACATAACCTATATCTGCGGACAAATAGTAAAAATCGAGCATTCCTTGTTAGGTTTACCACCCTTGGGTTTACTCCTGTACAATTTTTATATTTTTTGACCTACCCTATACTTAAACCGAGACAGTTACAGTGTACGTTGCATTGTTGTTACCATAGAAACTTTTTAATACGAGGTGTTACGGAACATTGCAAAAATTATGTTTATGTAGTTTTTATTATTTTTGAAGGTAAAGGCGGACACTAAATTGTCGGACAGGTGTATCACTATTTTCTACAATAAATTTAAAAGAAAAAAAAGTAAAAAATAGGTTTGTGGTCAACGATTTTTATACCCCGTCAAAATTCCAATTTCCAGCTGTCGGACTGAAAAAATGCGGCTTGAAATTTGTCGGACAAACATAAAATGGTATTTTATAAATTATTTACAATTAATTTTACCAAAAATTACCTATGTGGTGATCGGTTTTCAATACCCTGTCATTTGGGCATGTTTCAAGCGGTAGACATGAAAAAGTCGGACAAATTTTTGTCGGACAAGTTTAAATTCACATTTTCAACAAAATTTGCAGTAACTTTACTTAAAAAAAAGTTGTGGTTGTGACTTTTTAGAACCTTGGGAAATCGCCATAATATAGGGCTTTTTCGAGCGGGAAAGCGGAGGAATCGAGAAAAGTCGCAGAGGAAAAGTGTGGTAGACTCGTCGAAACGAAGTTCCTCACGAATTATAAAGTATGTGGTAATCAACTTGCCAGGGGGGGCCTGTACTGTGCCTGTATTTTTCGCCGATCTGCATTTTTTAGCCTACTACCACATGTATCCGTTGTGGAATGTTATGGATTTTTCGACGGCCGTTTTTGCGAAAAATAATGGTGTTGCGAAAAAAATTGTAAGAACCATTTTTGTGGATTTCAAGGTGATCTTCATTTTTTGTTCAAATAAAAATTCTCTAATTTCCATATTTTGGCAGATATTCGCGGAAAACTCATTTTTAGGACTTTGGGGGCCATTTCCAGCGGGTTCCCATGTCTAAATCGTGATAAACTTTTTCTCGCTCGAAAGCATCCGCGAAGACCTAAGAATTGCGCCACAAATGAAAACTGTACAGATTTATTTACAGCTTTGGATACTTTGAGGTCTTCAGTTATTGGACTATATGAAAAAAATTAGTAGATGCCAGTTTGATAGGAAATTTTATTTTCTACAAAAAAGAGGTTTTTTTGTAGATATTTTGCTATAAATGCATTTTTTTTAAATAACAACAGATTTACCCCGTTTTAAAAAACGTAAGTCAAAATGTAATAGTTTATTTTTTTTTGCCTCATTATATTATTTATAGTGATATTTATTTATTAGATATTCAAGAACCCTTACCAGCCGACATTGATAAAGTAACAGATTACTTCACCGTATGGTTGAAGCCTACTTTACTCCTTGGTCTAGCCGAAATTGTCCGAACTAAACCAATTGATCCTATATTATCCCTAGCCGAATGGTTGCTCCTACATAATCCATATCAACCAAACTTTCCGGATTATATTGCTCTAGCACCAACATAAAGGAAAAATAAAAAATATACATGTGATTTTATACAAATAAATATATTGAAGTAAATCATTTAATTACATTTATTTTTTAATAAAAAATACGAGGAATGTGAAAATCATCGTTTTGATCACTTTTTTCTTCTACACAAATTTTTGGATCCATCCTTGCTAATGTGTTTGAATCTTACTGTAGCACCAAAATAGAAAATGCCACTGTTGATTACGCATTTGTTTTTTTTCGTAATTCTAAAAAATTATAAAAAATAAAAAATTTTGGATTATAATTAAAAGTAAATAAAATATTTATATTATTGTACAAATAATTTTTTTATTGTTTTTTAATATATTTCAACCAACACTCTCAATACCCTTTTGGATTAAGTTAATTATAAAGTGTAAAATAATTATTAAAAAAAAACAAATCAAATTATTGTACATAATAATTTTAAAGTGAATTATTGTTTTTTAGGTTTTTAATTTATTATGTTCAACCAACATCAGTCTCAATAGGCGCCTTTGATGGGCATTAAGCTTAGCAGTTATATGAAAAAAAGTGGTCCCAAATTAGAATACATTTAAGGGTTAAAGAAATAAAAACATATTAGAAACAATATTTCAAATATGTGATTGAATACACATTTATAAGGAATTTTTGATAGGGTTTCACATCTTATTTGACTTAGCGATTCCATTTCTAGGGGCTTTTAGGGCGAGTACTCATATCCTGAACAGAAGAATGTCATTCTTAAAATTTTGGGCAGAAACTAATAGGAAATTTAGCATCATTTACAAATATGTTGTTTTCACTGCAAAACATTGTAGTATCAGCATTCATTTACTTGCAATTTTGGTAACTTTTCCAGGGAGTTACTGTATCTAACAGGATAGCTAAACTTTGAATGCTATGGGACTTTTTTGTCAACAAGAGGACGAGACGGTGGAGCACATCCTTTGTGACTGCCCTGCACTCCCGTCCAAGAGAAGATCTATGCTGGGCGAGTATTAGCTTTCCTTGGCCAACATTAAGGGGATTCCTCTCGGCGACGTTGTCACCTACTTTAAATCAGTAGGATGGGTGGCGTACTGAGTGAGGAGCCTCCTTTAGGAGAAAGCACAACGGGCTTGCTGAAGCCTAGGTGCCGTGATTTCTATCACCCTCCTCATTTTCAGATTCAGATTCAGAAGCCGAATCGTCCAAAATATTACTGCAAAATATTTAAACTAAGATTTTGAAAAAAGCACAACTCGGAAGCCTCCGCCTTTAACCCGTTTTGACATGTTTCCGAAAGTCAGCTTACCAACTTTAAAACCAATCAACTTTATGTATAGACAAAATGTTCTTTTGTGTATTTTTGGTTGCCTATAATATTAATAGAAAGTCATACATAGAGTTACTAATTAATGATTTTGTATAGGTTAATAATACACGCAAATAAACGATCACCGAAATCATAAATAAACAAAATTTAAATAAATACTTACTAGTTTTACTGGTAGACTTAATGGTGAAATAATTATAAAAATTAATTTTTTTCCAACTAGAACATAGATTGTGTTGTCTACAAAATTGTTCGGCATGAAAATTTTTAAGCATATTTATCCAATCACGCCAATGCGTTGCTAATTCCGAATGACACTAAAATCAAAATAAATACTGATTAAGGCAGGATTTATGTATAATTAAAAATATAAATGTGTCCCTAGAAAATTGTGTCACTGGCTACAAAAAGCACTTTTTTTTATTCTTACACCACTTCTTCACCACGACCAAAAAATCTCTATGGCCATCAAGGTGTCACAGTTCCACTGTATCCTATCTACTAGTGGCTCTTTCGTCTTAGCGAGATTGCTTTTCTCGCGCGAAAAAGACCATTCTTCCTTGACTTGTTTTACAAATATTGATTAGGTGACTATTTTGATTATAAGAAAAATGTCGAATAACAATTACATTTATAAATTTAATCACTTACAACAGTATTCAGTGGATCAGGCAGTGAATTACATATGCCGGAAATTCCGTCCTTAATCATCTTTGAAATATCAGCATTTTCCATAAAGGATTTTAATACAGCGCCTACTATTTCACAAGTTGTACACATTATGTTTCCTGCAAATCACAATAACTACTTATAAATATTGTCCTGAGACTGCAACTTTTAAAAATGTAGTTTTACATAACCATAAAACAATTGTGTTTAAGTATTTACTAAACGGTAATTTTTTAAAAGTTTTGAAAATTACGGAACAAGCAATCTCGCTCTTGGAGTAGAGTAGTACAGCTATTTGGACGGCGATCCACTCGCGATCCAAATAGCTGGACGCTTGTACTGCATCTCCCTGCATGCCTCAATCAACAATATGCTAACAATTCGCCGTCGGGGTCGTCGTATTGGAAGTAGAACAGAAGAAATTATTGTCGTTTTTTTTTAATCTGAGGCCATTCCATATGTATATTCTACTCTATTGCATTAAAATTGGCATGCAATATTTTGCCTTGCCAATCGGGTATACAAGTTGTAGAATAAAATATGAAGTTTAATAATTTGTTCACTACATTCAAATCCGACAATTTCAGTTAGTACGCCGAATCGTCCAAAATATCACTACAAAATATTGAAACTGCCATTTTGAAAAAAGGACAAATCGGACAGCCTCCACCTTGTACCAGTTTAAAAAACGTGTTAGAAATAATCATGTTTCCGAAGATCAGTTTACAAACTTTAAAACCAACAAACTGTATGTACAGACACAATATTTATTTTGTGTATTTTTGATTGCCTATAATATAATCATTTATTATTGGAAAATCATACATAAATCAGAGTTATTAATTAATTATTATGTCTAGGTTAAAAATACATAGACTTAAACGATCGCAAAAAAATAAATAATCAAAACTTAAATAAGTACTTACTAGTTTTAGTGGTAGACTTAATGGGAAAAATAATATGAAAATCAATTATTTTCCGACTAGAACATAGATTGTATTGTCTACAAAACCGTTCAGCATTAAAATTTCTAAGCATATTTATCCAATCACGCCAATGCGTTGCCAATTCCGAATGACACTAAAATCAAAATTAACACTGATTGGGGCAGCATTCATATATAATTAATCATATAAATGGATCTCTAGAAAATTGGGTCATTGGCTTCAAAAAGTACTTCTTGTATTCTTACGCCACTTTTTCAAAACGGGCAAAAAACGACACTTCTAATGCCCTTTTTCGTCTCTATGGCTCTCAAGGTGTGTTCGTGTTACAAATATTGATTAGGTGACTACTGTTTAATGACTTTTGAATTATATTATTAAATATAAGGAAAATGTTAAATAAAAATGATTTACAAATTTAATCACTTACAACAGTATTTAATGGATTAGGCAGTGAATTACATATGCCGGAAATTCCGTCTTTAATCATCTTTGAAATATCAGCATTTTCCATGAAGGACTTCAATACAGCGCCAACTATTTCACAAGTTGTACACATAGTGTTTCCTGAAAATTAGAATAACAACATGTTAAAAATAATTATGTTTCCAAAGATCAGCTTACCAACTTTAAAACCAACCAACTCTATATATAGACAAAATGTTTATTTTGTGTATTTTTGGTTGCCTATGGTATAATCGTTTAATAATAGAAAATCGTACATAAATAAGAGTTATTAAATAATTATTTTGTTTAGGTTAATAATACAAACAAATAAACGATCACCAAAAAAAAAACAAAATCTAACTAAGTACTTACCAGTTTTAATGGTAGACTTAATGGGAAAAACAATATGAAAATCAATTTTTTTCCGACTAGAACATAGATTGTGTTGTCTACAAAATTGTTCGGCATGAAAATTTCTAAGCATATTTATCCAGTCACGCCAATGCGTTGCTAATTCCGAATGACACTAAAATCAAAATGAACATTGATTAGTGCAGCATTAATGTAAAATTGAAAATATAAATGGGCCCCCAGTAAATTATGTTACTGGCTACAAAAAGCACTTCTTGTATTCTTACTCCTCTTCTTCGCCACGACCAAAAAATTGACACTGCTGATGGTCTTTTTGGTCTGTTTAGCCCTCGAGGTGTCACAGTTCCGCTGTATCCTATCTACTAATGGCTCTCTCGTCTTGGCGAGAATGCTATTCTCGCGCGCGAGACACTATTCTTCCTCCATTCGTGTTACAAATATTGATTAGGTGAAAAGTTGTTTTATGATTTTTGAATTATATTATTAAATACAAAAAAAAATGTTGAATAAAAATGATTTACAAATTTAATCACTTACAACAGTATTTAATGGATCAGGCAGTGAATTACATATGCCGGAAATTCCGTCTTTAACCATCTTTGAAATATCAGCATTTTCCATGAAGGACTTCAATACAGCGCCTACTATTTCACAAGTTGTACACATAGTGTTTTCTAAAAATCAGAATAACAACTAATACATATTGTCATAAGACTGTAACTTTCAAAAATTTTATTTTACATAAGTCTAAAACAAGTATTCAATTGTAATTTTGCAGACAATGTTCGTAGCCGTTTTTCACACTTTTCGCCTTTATATGTAAATCAAATATATACAAGTTGTAGAATAAAATATGAAGTTTAAGGGGGATAGCCAATGTGACGGACCAAAAATGGTTGATTTTAAGGAATTTTTTTGACCGGGTAAATAAAGGAATTTTTGGATCGGGTTTTTTTAATTAAGTACACATTTAATGTTTCCACAAATTTTTGTTAAAAAATATTAAATAGTTTAAACAATATAAACGATGCCGTAGAGCATGGTGGCATCGATTTTTTAAAAGCCGGTAATCTAAAAAAAAATAAAAAGTTTATTATAATCTGTAAGAATGCAGTTATCCATTGTACGTAGCCATTTTTTTATTCTGATTTTTTACAAAATGGCAACCGATTCAAAAATATTTTCATTTTTTTGACCATTTTTTTAATAAAGTTTAAAAAATAGTAAAAAACAAAATAAAAAAAAAACGGGTGCGTACAACGTAAACTACATTCATACAGATCATAATAACATTTTTTTTCAGATTACCGAGTTTTAAAAATGTTTATTTTGTGTATGTTTGGTTGCCTATAATATTTAATAGACAATTATACATAAATAGGAGTTATTAATTAATAAAGACACATAAATAAGCTATCACCAAAAAAGATAATTAAACAAAATTTAAATAAATACTTACTAGTTTTAGTTCTAGACTTAATGGGAAAAACATTATGAAAATCAATTTTTTTCCGACTAGAACATAAATTGTGTTGTCTACAAAATTGTTCGGCATTAAAACTTCTAAGCATATTTTTAGTGTTTAAGGGGGATAGCGACTGTGACGGCCAAAAAAATGAGTGATGTTAGGGAATTTTTTTGATGAGAATTAAAATATTAAATAGTTAAACACTAAACGATACCTTAAAATAAAAGAAAATTCATCCTCTACAACGACATTAATTTCTCAAAAAAGGTTATCTGAAAAAAGAATATCAGAGTTTATTATAATCTGTATGAATGTAGTTATAGTTGCACCTAGCCGATTGTTTTTTGCTTTTTTACAAAATGGCGATCAATTAAATATTTTTTTATATTTTTTCGCCTATTTTTTTTAAAGCAATCCTAAAAAATATAAAAATCAAAATTTTTAAAATCGGATACGTGCAACGATAACTGCATTCATACAGATTATAAAAACTCTGTTTTTTTTTCAGATAACCCGTTTTTAAGAAATCAATGTTGTTATGGAGCGGGATTTTTTTACTTTACGGCATCGGTTTTAACTATGTAACTATTTAATATTTTTTGATAAAACTATATTCAATGTGCACTTAATAAATTTAAAAAAACAGATCCCCAAATTACTTAATTATTCCCGTCAAAAAAATTCCCGAACATCACTAACTTTTTCGGCCGTCACAGTGGCTATCCCCCTTAATAAAATCCATTATATACAAGTTGTAGACTAAAATGTAAAGTTTAAGAATCGGGTCACTACATTCAAATCCAACAATAAAAGTTAATTTGCCGAATCGTCCAAAATATTACTGCAAAATATTTAAACTGCGATTTTGAAAAAAGCACAAATCGAACAGCGTCTGCCATTAACCCGTTTAAACAACATGTTTTAAATAATCATGTTCCTGAAGGTCAGATTATCAACTTTAAAACCAACCAACTATATGTATAGACACAATGTTCAATTTGTGTATGTTTGGTTGCCTAACATACTCCTTTATTAATAAAAAAGCATACGTAAATAGGAGTTATTAATTAATGATTTTGTATAGGTTAATAATACACATAAATTTAAATAAACACTTACTAATTTTAGTGGTCGCCTTAGTGGCGAAAACATTATGAAAATCAATTTTTTTCCAACTAGAACATAGATTGTGTTGTCTACAAAATTGTTCAGCATTAAAATGTCTAAGCATATTTATCCAGTCACGCCAATGCGTTGCTAATTCCGAATGACACTAAAATCAAAATAAACACTGATTAGTGCACCATTTATGTATAATTAAACATATGAATGCGCCTCTAAAAAATTGCATCATTGGCTACAAAAATCACTTCTTGTATTCTAATACCAATTCTTTCCCATGACCACAAAATCGACACTGCTAAAGGCCTTTTTGGTCTCTTTCGCCCCCGAGGTGTCACAGTTTCACTGTATCCTATCTACTAATGGCTCTCTCTTCTTAGCGAGAATGCTCTTCTTTTGTCCGAGAGACCATTTTTCCTAGGCTTGTCTTACAAATATTGATAAGGTGACTATTGTTTTATGATTTTTAAATTATAATATTAAGTATAGGGATATTGTCGATAACATTTAAAAATGTTTAATCACTTACAACAGTATTTATTGGATCAGGCAGTGAATTACAAATGCTGGAAATTCTATCTTTAATCATCTTTGAAATATCAGAATTTTCCATGAAGGACTTTAGTACAGCACCTAATATTTCACAACTGGTACACATAGTGTCTCCTAAAAATTATAATCTATATATCATAAAAGCAAAAGGTTACTTATTTATTGATTCCTACATACACTGACAAACCAGAAAATCTTAAAAACTACTGATGGTCATATGAAGATGAGATCTGTCGCGGAGGTAAATTATGAGAAGGAGACTTTAGCTAAGTAAGGATTTTCTGCCAAAAAGTCAGTGGCGCACAATTTTTCATAATTATTTTCGATAAAATGTACCCTGAGGCGCCACTAGATTTAATAATTAAATAAGGCCTAATTTACGCCCTTAATTATAGAAATAACACGGACAAATTTTATAGTCATATTTATAGAAACTTTATTTTATTTTTTATAAACATTTAAGATATGTCAGAATTTTAAGATAAAAATTCCAAGTTATAACTAGGAATTTTAAAATAGCTCTGAGATAACAAGGTCTTTTAAAATTCTGAGTGATAACTCGGAATTTTAAAATATAAAGTTTTAACTCAGAATTTTACCGTAAAATTATGACATATCTCAGAGTTTTAAAATTCTAAAATATAAGTCAGAATTTCACCATAAAATTTTAAAATTTGGAGATATAAGTCAGAATTTTATAGTCAAATTCTGAGCTATACCTTAATGTTTTAAAATATTCTGAGATTTAGCTCGGAATTTTAGAAAAACATTTTTTCCCCTTACAAAGTTTTAAAACATTCTGATAAAAAAATTGAAATAAAAATACTTTTTTATTAACTAAACAAGTACTTACCTAGTTCAGAAACAATGTGTTCGGAATTTAGGGGATAGTTCGGTGTTTCCACTGAACATATTTGAAGAACTTTGCATACGTTTTCTCTCGAACTAGATTGAAGAAGAAGTTTAACCAGTCTATCAGAGTATTTTTTAACAAATGGGTGACATTCTTTGGAATCAATAGGAATTTTATTGCATACATGTTTTAAAGCATATCTTATTTTATCCTGAAAACAAAATACATAAGTTTTGTTAAAACATTTAAAAGTTGCAGCCAGGGCCGGATTTAGGAGAGGGCAACCAGGGCTACAGCCCCGGGGCCTCCACAAAAGAGGGCCCCCCACAATAGAGACTTCGGAAAAAAAATAGACTAGTTAACACTATTAAACAACTTTTCCTTTTATATTTTTTTTCGCGTTTTACCTTCACCTACAGTATACTTTGTACAAACATGATTACATTAAATATTAAATATTAACAGAAATCATCGATCTATATTTGTTCATTCCAATCAGGCAATCAGTAAAATATCAAAATCTCAAATGGCCCTGATAAGCACTTGCAGTTTACTCCCCATCTTAAGGGAGTATCTCAATGGCTCAATGGCTGAGTGGGGTGGTACTCGCCCGCAGCCTCGGAGGTTGGGTATTCGATTCCGTGCCTCGACTCTTTATTTTTGTTCTTTCAATAATATATATGTGATTTACATTAGCTTGAAATGGATTTCCGCAAAGTAACGCCTACGTTCCTTTCATTACCAAAATCATCATAGATAGAACCCCAGTGCATTCGTTCGATGACGCGCTTGCACGTAGGTCGCGCGGCGGGCAAAACATCTCAACTCTCTGTGTGCGTACATAATGTTTTTTCTAGTCTACTTACCCTTTGTCGCGGAATAGCAACGTAATTTATTCAAATATGTTTGGGTTTAAAAAAAATTATAGATACATTTTTACCTTCTCTGAATTCTCGGTTATTAAATTTTGTCGTTGTAAATATGCTAAATCGCGTTAATTATTTTAATAAGCAATCATGAGAAAATGTTTTTTGACTTCCACTGCACAATAATTACGTGGTTTTGGCATTTTCATGAGTAAATGTTAAATCATCTCTTTATAACGAGTATTGAGCACGATGTTTAAAAGGAATTAGATATGTCTGATATAATCAAACAATTAAAAAAATCTAGAAAAGTGCAAGAACTTTAATGACAGGGCATCTGACTTCATTCTATTATAGTTATTTACCTAACAAGTGCGGAAAGTGATACTTTCCCGCACGCGACGGCACGCCGTTAAGGGTGGAAAAGACACTTTCCATACGTGTTAGGTACAACATTTTTTCTACGAGTGTGTGGAAAAAGTCAAACTAAACAACCATTAGATAATATTTATTTTTACCATTACTACTTATTATTAATAACAACATTAATCGTAAAAGAACAGTTGGGGCATTTTGCAAATGAATCGCAGAGGCAAGTTGTTCTGGGTAAGTTGCGGAGTTGGAGATTGCCGTTGAGGTGCAATTGAACCGGTCGTCGTTACAGGTAACAGAGACACATTGTTGCTTGCTAGAAGACGGTACAATGGGCCTTGAGTGCGTTTTGCTGTGTTCAAAGGTAGATGAATTTTGGGATAATATTTTGTCCTTCTTGAAACTTGTAGAGCTTTCTAGGTAGCCTTCTGCAACAGATGATGACTTCCAACCTCCAAGTCTTTTAATATTCGTTATGCCTTCACCAGAATTAGCTAACATTGTAGCTGAGGAACGGTGAAAGCTATGTCCCGTGTAAAGTTCTGGGTTTGGAAGACGTAAATAGGCAGCTATTTCAAAGGGCATCTTGCCAAAAGTATTTATTCCTATTGCAGTGGACAGTACAAGCCAATTTTTTGTAATTAACAAAAAATCTTCTGTGTGGTGTTTCGGGCTTTCGTAAACTGGAATACTTTCTATACAAAGCTAGATATTTTCCATTTTCAATTTCCTCGGAAATGACAAAACTTTGGCTAGAATGGTTTTTGGAGTCTGGAATATTTACAATTAAAAGATTCCCCTTATCGTCAATATCATCAATGCTAATTTTCATCAATTCTTTTCGACGACACGCACCAGCTAGTCCGAAAATTGTAGTTACCTTCATCGCTAGATAGACATCATTTGGAGCATCATTAATAAATTTTGCTATTTCATCTTGCGAGAAAATTTTGGCCTTCTTGGGTCTAAATCCCACATTTTGCTTCTTCAAAAATGATGTAACTTTGAAATATTTGCTTAAATCAATGTTCTTTTCGATCTTAATGACACTTTTTAACATGGAATACCTTGGCCATAATGTATTGGGTTTACATGTTGTAGCAAGTTCCCCGAAATATGCCATAAAAACATCTATTACCTGTGCGTACCTGTGCCTCGACTTGGACGGCAACAAATCTAAATTTGCTATTTCGGCTGCTTTGAGAATGGATTCGGATGTGGATGGACTCGTCAGAAGACTCCATGGGAAACGTTTTTTATTCAAAATCGACGATACTGATCAGACTGTACTAAAGACACTTTTAATTATCGATGACTTTTAATGACTTTGATCTTTTATAATATGGACACCGGCACCGGTCAAAACTAAAAATCTGACAAGCAAGTTTAATATATACCAGGATGTTTGGAAACAATGTTTTTAAAACAATATTAATTTTTAGTGAATATTTCGTTGATTTTACACCTAATTTGTACAAATAAAGGAATACTATGCCAATAATAGAATTATACTAAGTCAAACTTTAGAATTAAAAACATTTTAAGTACCTGTTTAAGTGGGAAATTTGCAAGGGTTTACATTTCCGCACTTGTGCGGAAAAGTGATTATTTTCCGCACTAGTGCGGAAAAGTGACACTTTCCAAACTAAATTGCGTGCGGAAAAGTACTGCTTTCCACACGCTAGTAGAAAAAACTTATAATGATATTGTTTTTCGTATTTTGTTCTAATTTCATAAGAACTGCATTTTAATTTTTAGTTGGTATTATTTTAAAAATATATTTGTAAAAGTAAAGCCCAAGGGCCTCCACAGTCTTAAATCCGGCGCTGGTTGCAGCTTCGCTTTTTCAATTTTTTTTTCAAATTTCTGAAAGTTTTTATTACATTAGAAGCTGACCAAGTTTTGATATTAAAAAATAAAATTTTATTTTATAATTAAATGTTATGATTTTACGATATCAGTCGAAAATAGTTTGCCGAATACAATAGTAGTGTTTCATTGAACACAATTTAAATTGTAATGTGTTTATTCCAAGAAACTAAGTCTTTTTATAAAAAGAAGCGCCATTGCTAGAACCCGGTGCGGTATTGTTCAGCTCAAAAATTATTTTTTAATTCAATTGCATGTGCCTGCCGAGATATCCGCTATGGTTCAAGAAGACGAACAACTAGTAACGGTTGCATCCAAAGAATAAAATTCTTCCGCTCTAACAACTCTAAATACTAAGAAATCAGAATGGAATTAAATCTGGATTTATTTTTTTTTGATAAACTCTGCTTTAAAATAATTAAATTTAATAGTAATAAATATTATTTTACCTTGGTAAAGGAATTATTGACGATCTCTTTGGTAATCTGGACTACAAGTTTACACAGTAAACAATCATCGGTATTAACAGCGTCAATTTTTTGATAACTTACAATGTCCTTGCCTGAAAAACTATTGTGAATAAAATATGTCTCGTTTTATTTTGGTATATTTTTTTTCATATTCAGTCCCAATTACCAACGCTATTTTCGTAATGCAGAGCCTTGATAGTACGGGAGGCCACCGCAAAAAACCAAGCCAATAAGAGATACGCAAAAAACATTTTTTTTATATTACTATGAACTATAGTCAATTCAAAGCCGTACTGCTGCCCTAGCTCAGCGGGTTCAAATTACATTTGTTTCTACCTTAAAAAAATCGTGAAAAATCGTTTTTTTTAAAGATACCTCAAAAACTATTGATTTTAGGAAAAAAGGTATATAATTAAAATTAATGGTCTAATAAAAGTACGGCATTTCATTTTTAAACATTTTTTTGTATCCCTTTTAGTTTTTGAGATATTAACGATTTAAATTAAAAATAAAAACGACAATTTCCCAAAAACTAAAAGTGTAAAAATGTATTAAACACAAAAATATGCTTTTTAGTAAGCGCTATAAAAAAAATTATATACATATTTTGAATGAAATAAGTAATAAAGGAGATATAAGCAAAAAAACTGATTTTGGCCATTGAAAAGTTCGCTAATAACAGTATTTTTTTATGGTTTATTTAGCATTTAAAATTTCTCTTATTAAGGTATCTACTTCTTCTAGGCTTAAAGCCATTCTTATTTAAATTATTGTATTTACCTGTTTATTTAATACTTTAAAACATAATCAAATTAAGTTCAATAATTCAACTGAATCAAAAAAAATATTTTTTAATGTTAAAAAAATATGATTAAAATTTTCACATAGTGTTTTTTAAAAATCATAATCTAGATAATTTTAAAAGCGAAAGGTTACTCATTCATTGGTTCATACATTTACACATACACTGACAAACCACAAAACCTCAAAAACTTATTGTCCTATGAAGATGAAATCTGTCACGGGGGTATATTATGAGAAGGAGACTTTAGCTAAGTAAGAATTTATTGCGAAAAAGTCAGTGGCGTACAATTTTTCACAATTATTTTCGATGTATCCTGCTGAATTTAATAATTAAATAAGGCCTTATTATAGAAATAACACGGACAAATTTCAAGAAAATCGGCTATAGGGTATTTACCAAAAATTACAAAAAAAACCTTTTTTTAAAGTTTATCACCCTGTATCTTAGAAACTTAGCATTTTCGTACCCATATTTATAAAATCTTTATACTATTTTTTATTTTAAAATTCTGAGATATGTCAGAATTTTAAGATAAAATTCCAAGTTATTGGAATTTTATATTCAACAATAATTATTTAAATTTAAATAAACAGTCTTTGTGCGGTGTCTAGAAATAAACAGATTTATTTGTTATCTTTTTATCGGGTCTGATTTGGAGAACTCGACAAGAATGATTACCTTTGCCGTTGCAGGTATTTGTGTCTGTTCTTTTAGTTTTTGAGATATCTGCGATTTTATTTTAAATTTAAATCGGTAATACTTAAACTAAATGTGCTACAAAAAATTTCTTAAAAAGAAATGACGTAGTTTAATTATACCATTCATTTTAATTATATACCTTTTTTCTAAAATTTATAGTTTTCGAGTTATATTAAAAAAAACGATTTTTCACGATTTTTTTAAAGGTAAAAAAATGCAATTTGAACCCGATGGGCTGAGGCAGCAGTGCGGCTTTGAATTGACTATAGTTTATAATAATATTAAAAAATGTTTCATGCGTATCTCTTATTGGTTTGGTTTTTTGCGGTGGCCTCCGGACTATAAAGCCATAGCGGCATAAAAAGATAATAAGATTTTTTTTTAAAGTTAAATATTTTTTAACCGACTTAAAAAAAGGACGTTATCAATTTGACACCTACGTAAGTAGTATTATTGAAATTGCAAAACATTTACATAATTTTATAATAGAACCATCTCTTAACGCTGTTTGGCTCAAAAAGTGGACCTGAATAGCATTAAATAAAGAGAGGCGCTGATAGCAGTGGGTATGGTGTGAACTTGACCGCAATATATAAAGTGAAGTTTAAAACGGTCCTCTTAAACACAACGCCATCAGTGGCGTCGATAAAGCCCCCGCAGACCCCGCGGCGCAGGGGAGCCCCTGGCACCGAGGGGCCCCCGGCCCCGAAGGGGCTGCCGAGTTTTTTAGGTGAAAATAAATATTTAAATAAAATATTATCACGGGAATTACTTCAGTAATTTTTTAAAAATTATTAATTTAGCCGTTGTATTTAAACTGTTAAGAGTTAAAAGAGTAAATGTTGAAATGAAATCATAAGATTGTTATGAGACTCAGTAATTCAATCTTGCTTGCGAAAACTCATTCGGCTCCTTCTTACTCTATTATTTTTGACACTACACAAGGTATATCAAAAGTAGAACAACTGAGTATAATCATCAGATATAACTTTATCTGAAAAATCGGCAAGGGAAAAAACTGAACTAGAAGTAAATGAATATTTTCTCGGGTTCTTTGAACTAAACGATCAAACCAGTGAAGGATATGAAAACAAGGTGTTGTCTATTTTGGTAGAATATGGAATTGACATTGGAAAATCTAGAGACAGTATTCTTGGCAACAAAAAAGGATCAAGGATAAAACGCCAAATGCAGAATATGTCCACTATGCATCCCATAGTTTGAATCTAGTAGTCAATGATTCAGTGTCAGAAGTACCTAAAATTTCTCAATTTTTGACATTCTGCAGAAAGTTTACGTTTTCTTCAGTGAAAGCTTACCTCGCTGGCAGGAGTTAAATCAAGCTATAAGTGGCGATATTAATGTAAAAAACTTAACTTAGAAAGAACTAAAAGACCACGAGGTGGTCATCTCGCAAAGACTATTTGATTGCACTAAAAAATAACTTCACATCCGTCATGAAATGCCTGACAGAACTTATATTGTTCAGCACAAAGAAGGAAGTAAGATATAAGGCCCTATCAATCAGAAACCAGCTTGACAACTTTGACTTCATACTCTGTCTTACTCTTGAGAGTAAAGTGCTAGATACACTCGACATTGCATCAAAGGTTTTACAAAAAAGCACAGTAGTCTTAAACACAGCTTGCATTTATTTGGACAAAGCTACTGACGCATTAAAGAAATTGTGGGCTAACTTTCTAGATTTTTTGGAAGATGCAAAAAAGTTGGCGAGTTCCTGGAATATATCTCATGAATTGAAACAAAATCGTCAGAGAATTGTAAAGAAGTTTCAGGACGAAATTGCTTCTGATCATAGAATTGAAAATCCCCTAAAAGCTTTTGAAGTAAAAGTGTTCAATGCGTCTCTAGATGTTGCTCTAAATCAACTTGAAATGAGATTCACTGGCCTGCAAACTGTTTCCCAATATTTTTCTTTCCTCTTACCCCAGAATTTGAGTCATCTGTCTAATGAAGAACTGAAAGAAAAGGCAGGAGAACTTGTAAAAAGATATTCTTCAGATTTATCTTGTAATCTAGAAGATCAGGTAATTTCTTTTAAAAGCCTGTTTTCACATGAAATCGACCAAAAGAAATCTATAAGAGAAATCGCAAGCATTCTGCTTGAAGAAAACGGTTTCCTTGCATCGTGCCTTCCAGATCTGACAACTGCGCTTTAATTGTACTTGACACTACCGGTGACTGTGTCTACAGCTGAAAGAAGCTTCTCAAAACTTAAATTAATAAAATCGTATTTAAGAAGTACTATGTCTGAAACTCGTCTGAGTGATCTTGCCATTCTAGCTATAGAACATGAAGGAACACGTGAAATAGATTTGAACGCAATTGTAGATAAGTTTCTTCTACTAAAAAAATAGAAGATTAAGGAAATTTTAACATTATTAAATTTAGTACGTACAGGATTCTGTTCTCTTTCAATAATTAAAATACATGGAATTAAGCTGACATGTGAATTTTGATTTATAATCCCTCTTTTAAGTAGGTATAATTTAGTGCAAAGTTAGCATATATGCCTATAAACTTAACTTACATAAAACGCTAAGAAGAGCGTTCAATTTAAAAAAATAAATAAATAAAATTCTGTAGGGGCCCCCACTGAATTTTTGCAGGGGGGCCCCACAATTCTTACCGACGCTACTGAACGCCATCTTAATTTACTGCAATTTGAGGGCCATTTTTGTAACACAGATGGTCCTACTTATCTTTAGACTACATGATAGGTACTTACCGACAGGATCAACAGCGGTATTTATGCGAGTTATTTTAGCTAAATTAACTTCTGTAGGTACTTCTCCGCATAACATTATCATTGAGCATATTTTACCTTCGTCCACAACAGTAATAATCAGCTCAGCCAATAAATTAAAGTATTTGTGAATAAGATTATCGCATACCCCTCTTATCCAGCATGGGATTGTTTGGCAAACTGTTTCAAGAATGTGTTCAACTTCTTTCTATTAAGGCAAAAAAATGTGTTGTTTTAAGGTTAAAAAAGTAACTAGCGACTAATTATATGTTGCCATTAATTGTTGGAAACTTTTTGCTATTTACTTATACAGGGTGTTTCTTAATATTGTGCGAATATTTATATATATATATATTATATATATATATATATATATATATATATATTTATATATATATATATATATATATATATATATATATATATATATATATATATATATATATATATATATATATATATATATATATATATATATATATATATATATATATATATATATATATAATTTTTGATGGTAACAAAAACGGATCTGCTTAACACAATCGACTGCATATACTATAAAATAAATACATTACCACAGTTACATGTTGGTTGGCTATAATCAACTTCACAGCCTGGATAATCAGTTTACAAACTAAGCACTCGGCGAATTTCACATTGTTAACTCTATATGGAATAATACTGGTTTCATCAATCAACTCAGAAACTTTAATAATATTTGTGTAATCCAGAACACCATTCTTAAAAAATGTTTTCAAGCACTAAAATAATATTAAAAAAATAAGTAAGTTAGCAGGTAAGTCTGCTATTTTTGTCGTGTCCTGTTGGTGTCAAATAGGATTGTTTCTAGTTTCTGTTTATTTTAATTTAATATACTATTTAAAATATTCCTTAAAACTAAACTAAAATTACGTCTTGTTATACTTACATTATAATAATTGATTGCCGTTCTTAAAGCTGAGTGTGCTATACTCTAGTAGAAGCAAACTTTAAACAATTGCTGGGGGTGTACAAATGATTCGATTTTTATTTTTAAATGAGCGTTAAAGATCTAGAGGTGTCTAGTATATAAGAAAAAAATCAGATTTTTGTAGCCTATATTTTGGACTCTACCCAATTTTCAAAACCGTTCATTTTTTTAAATAATATAGAACTTTAAAATTATTGTGCAAAAATTATCAAACGAATTTAAAGGAATATTTCACTTATGTATAAATTTTCCCACAAGACACGTTAAAAATCAACAAATTTCAGCGGAAATTTCACGTCGCCTAGACAACGTGGTACACTTACTTACAAACACAGAAAAATCGAACCTGTTTGTTTGTATCAAAGTATAGATAATTACAAGTAACGTAACTCTCCCGGTTGGTACCTGATTCTCTCAGTGACCTCGAGTCGATCGGTACCCTGAAACGTACCCTGAAATCGTCAGTGCAGCAGAAGCCGTGCAAGCCATAGATAAAAAACAATAAATAAGAAAGTCGAAGCGATAGCTGTTTATAGTCTATTAACGTACTGGAAATAGTGCGAGTAAAAAAAAGGCTCCGTCTACAGGGATATGAATATTTTAAATGGCTGCCTTTTATTGCTTTTTTCTGTCAGTATCAAGAAGATAATAATGTATAATTATGAATATATATTATTTAAGGTATTTGGTCATAATTTTCAATTAAGTTAGAGCAAAGATTCTACTGCATGGCACATAAATTTTGCCGTACTTATTAATTGAGAGAGAATAGTTTCAACCTTTTGCATAAACAATATATCACACATTTTTACCACCCACAACCACCTACTTCCACAATATCATATATATATATATATATATATATATATATATATATATATATATATATATATATATATATATATATATATATATATATATATATATATATACATATAAAGATAAATATTAAAATTATAGAATATGAAATATTATTTTGTATTCCTGTTAGAGAATCAAACTTAAAGATTGCAACGTAATATCACGCAAGCAACGTAATGACACTAGGCATGCATCACTTAAATAATTAAACCTATGAGTTATGACCCGCGAGTAATGAACTATTATTACTCACCGGTAAAGTAATAGTTCATATAAACATCTTTTTTTTTATTAATATAAACTAAACTATTTTAAAAACTAATAACAAGCTTTAATATTTGTTTTCACTTTTAAAATTCCGAATAAGTATTAGGCACACTCGTACATTATGTATTTCCCGTTTTTTTTTTGCTAAATTAAACGTCAAAGATGAAATCGGCAAAAACACAGGTAATTAATAAATTCCGTCACTTCATTAAAATATTTTTCCCAAATATTTATTATTATTCAAACTTTTAAGTATCAAATTTAGCGTACGCCTATGGTCGAGGCTAGAAATTCCCGCTTCAAGGTCCCTCTGCCGATTACGTTAAAACGGCGAAATTTGACGGAAGTTATGTTACTTGTTTTTATTTATACTTTGTTTGTATTGTCAATTAGAAATGTCAGAATCAGTCAAAATGAGTCGATTTGGTTATGTACACGATGAAGAAATAGATAAAGTAATTAAAAAAACGATTTCAGTTATAGTTTTAATTATGTTGCTGAAATTGAAAATTGTATGACGCTTCAAGCTTGTTATCAGGCTTTCATGAAAATTATTGGTAATTTTTAAGCACTCGTGGTATTACTCCCGAAAATTCAGTATAATGTTTCATCATAGTATAAAGTTTGATCTAACAGAATATGGAGGATTTTATGGTCCAAAAAATCCATGCAAAAAACTTATTTTTTTTGTATTTATTGCCATTTTGTAATAAACGCAATAAATTTTGCGACTTTTAACCAATTCTATCTTATAGGAAATTAAATTATGAAATTCTCTCTACAGTTTTTCTTTACGACCAATACTTACCAAGTTGTAAGCATTCAAAATAGAAAAAAAAATCACATCCCGTCAATTTAACAAATATTCCGGACCTTCCCAAGAGGAAGAGCATATCTCAATTACCTATTGTTATTTATCTTTCTAAAGGGTTTCCAGCAAAAACATGCCTGCCACCTCCTACATCTAAAAACTTTTTTTTTGATAAGGTTGGGCCTATAACAGTCTTTTCCAAACTGTGCATCGCAGTGAACTAGGTGTAACGCGAAGCGTTGAAAAAAAATTAATATAAAAATGTAAATCAAACGAGATTAACGCATGACTTAATTTACTGGTCATTGTTTGCCAGACCGCATCCTAAACGCCCTTTAATATATCCCCACACTGGCAACACTGCGCGTAAATAACCGTTGCAATAAACGCGACGCGACGCACGACAGGTCAAGACTCGAAAGAAAATTGAGCGCGAGTATTTATGGTATACAGCGTATTATCCATATATATAATTTGCTAATGTGGATATATTTATATGTAGGTAGGTATATATATTTATTTGTCTGTCCACGTGATTCTGAAGTTATGGCTTGAGCTAAAATCATGAAATTTGACACAGTGGTAGTCTTTAGCAGTGGCTAGAACCTAGCGAAGCCCGTTTTTTGAATTTCGCCCCCGGAACAAAAATAGGAGCAAAAAAGTGTTTTTTTTACCGTTAGCCGTACGGAAGGCTTCTTACGGAGACAGAGGCTACTTAATATTGTCTCTCGCCTGGCGGAGACAGGCTTTTCATCTAGTTGTTTTTAAAAGCAGTGTTACGTAAACCGTGTTAACTTAAAGAATAAATAAATATAGTAATTGTCAAGTAAATAGAAGTAAATACATCAATTATTACTGTTTGATTTTAATCTAAATATTAATAATTAATAGTGTATTTACTTGAATTTGTGTACAAGTGTGTCTTATAAGTCTAAAAATCGCGTGCCTTCCTAATAATAATTAGTAAAATGCATCGTTGGCTGAAAACTGGATCTTTGAAAAAAACCTCAAAACATTCAAATACCGTACCTAAACGATCTTTGGAAGAATTAATATTAACATCCAGTAGTAGGTTTGTATTTTTAAGTAATTGTTAGTGATGGGCATAATCGAATTATGTTAGGAATCGAATTATTGCATTACCCAAGCAGCATCAAAGTAGCGGAAACCGAGATCGGAACTTCGAATAAGTTGTTGTTACGTAATTATCACTAAAAAATGATTTCAAGTTTCCACTCTTATTAGACTTTTTGAATTTTGTAGTTATTATTCACAATTTGGGACCTAATAGTTTCATATTCAGGTAGCTTTTGAAGTTATTGGTAGAGACTGTTCTATTAAAATAACTTTAAGTAGCGATACTTTAAAGTAATATTGATAGCCCGTAACTTTGTTCTGTTACTGGTATACACTTAAAGTTTTTATTACTTTATGGTAGCGTTAAAATAATACATGTCGTTGTACTTTTAAAATTCTTCAAAGTTGTGGAACATGTAGTAATATTTAGTAAAATTAAGTCCCTCTTCACAAAAACTACTTGAGTAATTTTACTTCCCACTTTATCTTAAAATTACCACAAAGTTCCAATTACTTAAAAAAACTTCTTTAAAGTAAGGGTCACTTTATAGAGGCGAAAATATCTACCCGTTGTCGGCATTATTAGTTCCTGCAAATCGTTCGAGTACTTCTTGGTGTTCGAATAGTTTATGGCTTTTTGTGACGGTTAAAATACGTGCAACCCGCACAAAACGCTACAATGCACCAATTAATTATAGGTTAAGGTTCCAATTGGAACTTTATAGTGACAAGGGAACTTTATCGGGCTTCGGGAACTTGAGATGGTATTGTAGTTATCGCGACTGTATATAGTTTGAAATATCTACAACAAATATTTCACTGAATGGTAATAATGACTTTAAAGTGATAAAAGTGTATGGCGCTACTTAATGGCAAATTTTTAAACACACCTTATGTAGTAAATACCACTTGAAGCTAATTTCTTAAAATGGCCCTATTTACTAACAAAATGTAGGACACCATTACATTTATTTTAATTTCCTTATGGTATTACAATTATAAAATCGTCAAAAAATCACAAAAAAACATAAATTTAAGCGAAACTAAAATCATATAATCAGAAGAAATGTTAAAAAAAAATTTTCACGAAATTTATACATTTTTATCATTGGCTGCCCTCTGCTAAAAATATGTTTTGAGAGGGCGCGTTGTTTTTATGAATCTATCGACATCACATTTTAAAGAAATTTTTTAATCGTTTTGAATTTTTATGTACTCGGAGCTCGTGAATCAGCAAAGTTTTTTGTACCCCTACAAGCGATAATATTTACTTAAACATAAAAATATTACTTCCATTATAGTTAAGGAGGCTGAATAACGACGGAAGATGCTATTAAACTGTTTCTGAATATGTAAGACAAAGAAAAAGAAAATTCTCCAAGTAAAGTAGGCGGGAACAAATCTTATAAAGTAGCGGTGACCACGGCGCTACATCCCCGCCACGTAGTTGGAACGTAAGTGCGACGTAGCGGTATAAGTTCCAAGGTAGTAAATTTTACGAAACTATCACCTTAAAAATGTTCCCCATTTTGGTCGTAGGCACGCAAGGAAGTATAAAGGTGTATGGAAGCCCAATACTGTTGAACATAATTGTCCAGGCGTGCAGGGCAGCGGGAATAGGGGGGTTGGCCCGCGGAGTTTGCGCAATGAATAGTAGGTCAGAGCCGGACTTTCATAATTCTTTCTTACTATCTATAAAGTTGACATCATCAAATGTTAAATTCAAGCATTCACTGTTTTTTTATTTTTTGCACAAAATTGTTGGTTATTAAACGATACCACCATAGAATATTTAAAATTATTGTGTAATATTGGATTTTATATCATCTGATATAATATGGAAAGAAGCCTTCTATTTAAATGGTCGATATTTTTGTGAGTTTTGTATTTTTACCAAGAATCTTTGTAAATAAATAAAAACACGAATTTTTAAAATAAATTTCAAACATTGTATGATACGTGGGTCGGATGATAAGTCCCGGGCCTGACAATGAAAACAACGTTTTTTTTAATTTTTCATTTATTTCTCAACATAATCTCCCAAAAGGGTAATACATTTATCATAACGGTGTTCCAATTTTTTTATACCATTAGAATAGTAAGATTCGTCGAGCTCCTCAAAATAGCTATTTACGGCCTCAATAACCTCATCATTTCTGTGAAATCTTTGACCACCAAGGTGTTTTTTGAGGTTAGGAAATAGGTGATAGTCACTGGGTGCTAGATCTGGCGAGTAGGGTGGATGAGGAAGCATTTCAAACTTCAATTCATGGATTTTGGCCATCGCGACGGCGCATGATTGCACTGGAGCATTGTCGTGATGAAACAAGACTTTTTTTCGTGCCAAGTGTCTTTTTTTTTTAATTTCATCACTCAAACGTTGCAATAATGATGCGTAGTACTCACCAGTGATGCTCCGACCCTTTTCTAGATAATCTATGAAAATTATTCCTTTAGCATCCCAAAAAACACTAGCCATAACCTTGTTTGCTGACAAAACAGACTTTGCTTTCTTTGGAGCACTTTCACCAGATCCAATCCACTGTTTTGACTGTAATTTTGACTCTGGAGTGTAGTGATGGATCCAAGTTTCGTCCATAGTAATAAATCGTCTCAAAAATTCAGTAGGATTCTTACGAAACAGAGTCAAATTGTCCTGAGAAATCGTTTTGCGATTCATCTTTTGGTCAGCTGTCAGCAAACGCGGCACCCACCTGGCACAGACCTTGTGGAAGCACCAAATATTATTTAAAATGTTGCAAACACGTTCCTTAGATATTTGTACAGCTTCTGCTATCTCGTGCAACTTCAATCTGCGGTCACCAAGCACTATTTTGTGAATTTTCTCAATCATTTCTGGTGTAGTCACTTCCACAGGGCGTCCGGAGCGAGGCTCGTCATGAGTGCTCGTGCGTCCCATTTTAAATTCGAAACCCATCTTTTAATCATGGAATATGATGGGGCAGCTTCCTTGAGTGTGCCATCCATTTCTTCTTTAATCTCCTTTGGCTTAAAACCCTTTAAATGGAAGTATTTGATCACCGCACGTTTTTCTAAATCTTCCATTTTTCAATTATACCTGCAGTACGCTGCTTATAACTGCTGCTGCTCGGACCCAAACTAACCATGCATCCAATGACTGTGCACTATAGCTAGTCTAGAATAGTACTACATAATACCGGTGTTAAATTGACCCTAGTGGCGCCATCTCTGGGTCAGGCCCGGGACTTATCATCCGACCTACGTAGTTTCATGTACCTATCACCAATTTTGTCATAAAAGAAGGGCAAGATAGTGTAAATGAGTTTAATCTAATCCTAAGATTCTAGTTGTACATTAAAAAGTGAAAATTTTTATAACTGCTTTTTAGGCATATACTTTTCACTAAAAACAAACATTTATGAGACAGAATCACAGTGGTTAAAAATGTTTAGTAACCTTTGGTACCTAGGTATCCATTGTAACAGTATCGGTTAAATATTATGTGTCTACAGTATGTCGAGCTTAAAAAGTTGATAATGTAAGTTTAAGAAACCAAAAATCTAATTTCTTTTTAAACAAATACAGAAAAAGGTAAAAGGAACTTTAGCATAAAATTCAATTTTTGATTCAATTAGAGGGACCTGTATATATTAAAATTTGCCTGGTCTGCCCAGTAATTAATAATTTTGATCCTTTAAAAGAATGTACTAAATTATTAAATGAAATAAAAGTACCTAAATGTAAACCTTATTTCTTTTTAATAATCCACAGAAATACACAAACATTGTGGAAATCATCTAAAAGATAGTTAAGATTGCCTTACTTTTCTCACTGCTATTTCCTATGAAATTTTCATTATTTTATTATTCATAATTGATATATTATTTTTTCGGTTACCTAACGTTACGTCTCATAAGAAACACCTAATTTAAATATAAGAAATACTTACCTAAAGTAAAAAATGCCGGGTATGTTACCCTTGGATTTGCAAGACAAAACCATACAACCTCTAATCATTTTGTTACGATATTATAAGTAACAAACAATAAACACAAAATTATAGTCACAATTTAATAAACACTAATCACTAAAATGAGAAGGTTTTTATCAATCCAAAAAACTTCTACAACCACAAAATATAGGTACTCACACAAAGCAAAACCATCGGTGCAAAGGGCACAAACCACAACGAAAATGACGAATGATGAGACGACGACGGTTGACGACACAGCGCGGATATAGTTTCATACGCGCCGCGCGCGCCCTTGCACCAAAAACCTTAGACAACTTAAGACCATTACGGCTCTCATAAAAGTATAATGTTTTACCTAACTACACACTGATTTATCAGTTGTAAGTAGGGAACACATTAAATTATTTCGTGGAATTTTGTTATTGCGCAGAATCGGCGGGGCCAACTCTGACAGTTACTTTCATACTGGGCTGGACATTTTTTGATCGAATGGGCCATAGCATTGGGCTTCCATACACCTTTAAACTTCCTTGTAGGCACGTAATGGGATCGTAGCGACAACGTTCCCTTCACTAGTAACCACAACTTTAGAGTTCCCAACATTAGTCGCGGCGTGGTAGCAACGACTAAAATTGCTGCTTGGGTATGAATTATTAGAATAATCCGATTATCATAATTCGAATTTTATAATTATTTTATGTTTTTAATCATTTTAAATTCCTGATTTCTGAATGAATATGTAACTCGATTTCGATGTAACTAAACACTATATACTATGGGTTCCGATTCCGATTATAATTTAATTATACTATTATAATTAGAATAGTTTCTTTTATTTGTTGTCGTGAAACGTAAAACTATGAAAACGTAAAAAAAGAGTGATAAGATAATGCTAATTTTTTAGATTAAAATGACATGAATGATTTAATGATCTTTTCTCTTTTTTTTGTGGAATCAGGTTATTTTTCGTAATTCAAATTAAATCTAAATAATCGAATGATAGCGATTACTTTAATAATCGAATTATCAATTATTTTTAATTCGAATTATCTCATCACTAGTAATTCTACAGGGTGTACAACTAAGAAAGGAGGCCGGCTGTATCTCAGAAAATATTTATCGCACAGCGTTGGGGATAAAATATTGTTAGTAAAAGTGGTCAAGAGAAATAGGTGGAAATTATGGAAATGGCCGCTAGGGGGCGTAACTGCAATCTTGAATCTAAAAAAGTGATGTTGCTGTGAAACTTGGGCTAGTTGAAATGAGCTATTCTTGGGCTATAAATCTTAAAATATTTAAATTTTGTTAGTTTCACACGTCGCCGCTAGAGGGCTTTTTTCGACATTCCAACAGAAATGGTTAATTTTCCAAAAAAATTAAATGCATTGGTATAATTTGTACTTTATGAAAAAGTAGCTAAATAATGCCTAAACAATCTCGCGAAAACCGTATCTCAATATCTTGTACTTTACCTAAAATTTAGGCCAAAGAAAATTTTATTCGTCAATATTTCAAAAACTATAAAAGCTACAAGAAATATTACATGACATAAATTATGTATTTTTATAAAACCTTTAATTTAGGTTATAAAATCTTTTCGTCTAAATTTAATACATTACGAGTTATAATCAAAAAAATCGAATTTTCAGGACTTTTTCAAGGTATACCCCTAGAATTCGCTTTTTTGATTATAACTCGGAAAGTACTGCATTTAGATGAAACGATTATTTAACCTAAATTAGAGGTTTTGTAATAATACACAATTTGTTTTATAAAATTTCTTGTAGCTTTTATAGTTTTTGAGATATTGACGTATAAATTTTCATGAGTCTAAATATTAGGTAAGGAACAAGATATCGAGATGCGGTTTTCGAACTATTTAGGCATTATTTAACTACTTTTCATAAAGAAAAAATTATACCAATGCATTTAATTTTTTGAGAAAATTAACCATTTCTGTCGGAATGTCGAAAAGCATCTAGCGGCGACGTTGAAACTAACAAAACTTTAAATATTTTAAGATATATAGCCCAAATGTATTATCCAAGTTTGTTAAAATCGGCTTAGCCGTTTCGAAGATACAGGGTGTGTTTGACGGAAACCTTTGAATACCCCCAGGACAAGAATAACATAAGCCGTAGACTTGTCATAATAAAAAGCCGTAAACTTATAAACAACATGGTAAAAATATATCCACCTGTTGAATTTACATGAAAGTTTTTGAGAATATTTTCCAAAGAAATATCACGAAATAATTTGTCTGAGAATCCAGCATCACTGGCATCTGAGCAACACGAATGTCTGATTGACTTGACGTCTTATTCTGTGGTTAAATAAATTTTGCAACCAAAAATTCATTATAGACTAGGGCGTAAACGTTCGCCATATGGAGCGCTCAATTTAGTTCGAAACCTATTGCGAACTAGTTCGTTTTTTTAGTTCGCTAGTTCTTTTGCACGATTCATGATGCAAAGCATTAGAAAGTGTTCTACGATCGAGAATTTTTTTTTCTTTGGCTCTAAGCCATATTGAGGCCCTTAATTTAGTTACGGAATTAAAGCTTCATCATAACTAAAACATATGCATGTAGTGCTGTGAATGGGATTTTGTAAAAAGGTCCCAGGCTCTCAGATTTGGTTGTCTTGATGTGATGTATAAGAAGTGTCAATTTTATACCAGAGTTTTATTTTATGTCTGAATAGGAGTAGGAAGCATTTTCAAAGCAACGAATTATGTATACAATGTTTATAGCTAGATGGTGTACGAATGAACAACTACAAAATAAATGAATAATCAATTTTATTTATTACATGACATTAACCATACAAAATATTTTTATCACAGTAAACTTAACAGTAATATGGCCAATAATGTCCAAAACTGTGACAACAACCAACTTTTATTTTACTTTAAAAAAAATTAAGTGGTAAAACTAGGGAAAAAACTAAGCTAGAATATTAAAACTATATTTTATTTTAAGACTTAATATTTTAATCTACTCTAAAACTATTTAATTACAATATTAACTGCCGACCAAGTAAAATATCCAAAATATGCTGCAAACAAGATTCTATTCCCTTTGTAAAATATGATCTATGTTATTTTAAAGATAAACTAAGGGAAATTATTATTATTAAAATATAACATATTTTTGGTCTAATCTATTACTGCCAAATGATCTGTGGAGCTGCAGTAACCTAGTGAATGGCAAACTGAGTCAGGCAAAATATTTTCATGGGAAAGCAAGGCGACTAAGGCGATGCCGCTTTCGTCGGTTAAAGTTTCGCACTGAAATGAAAAATTTGATGGTGTTAATGGTGATAAATATATACAGTAAGCTAGAAATGTCTTTTTTGTATGGAACTCCAAAAATAATATTCAAGGTAACAAAAAAGTTATCCTTAAAATTTGAGCCCTTAATTTTGCTTCGTTCAGATCTTTTCAGCAATATATCTGAAAAATATAAGAAATACAAATTCTTGTAGCAAATTAAATTTCCTACAAAAAATTAAAAATGTTCGTTCGACAAGCCGTTTCCACGTAATCTTGCCTTGAACATTGATCCGATTTTATGATTTGATTTTTTAACTTTGAAATTTTGTAACTGATGAACCAACTTGCTTCTAAGAGAAAACGATTCATTACTTTATAGGAACTTAAATGCTCTACAAAAAAGGTCTCTTTACATTTTACATTAAATTCACTCATTTAAAAGCAAAAAAAAAAAAAATTACCCAACTTTAACCTCGAATACCTTTTAAATGAGTAAATTCAACGAAATATATCAAAAGACCTTTTTTTTAGAACATTTAATTTCCTATTAAGTTCTCCGTCCCCTCTTAGGAATAAGTTGGTTTATCAGTAACAAAATTCCAAAGTTAAAAAATATAATCGCAAAATCCGCGTAAATGTTCAAGGCAAGATTACGTAGAACGGCTTTTCGGACAAAAATTGTCAGTCAGATCTTTATTGAAGGAAATTTAATTTCCCACAAAAAATGTATTTCTAATATTTTTCAGACATATTGTTGAAAAGATCCGAGGGAAAAATGCGTACGGATTTTAAAAAACTAAAATCCGCGATGATAGACCTCTTTATATTAAAATTAAGATCTCAAATTTTGATGATAACTTTTCAATTTTTCTTAAATAATATTTTCGGAGTTCCATTCAAAAAAAAACTTCGATTTTTTTGGCCCAGTTGATGAAATAAATATTTATTTTAAATCATGAATTATTGAACTTTTAAGAAGACATAAGAAGCATTTTGGTTGTATTTACGGGAGGAAGAGAGAGAGAGAGAGAGACGTAACAATCTACAAAATATTGCCATTTAAAATTTTTCTTTATCACGAGATCTTCGAGACCCCCGAAAAATCGACAAAAATTTAAAAGCGACCAGTATCTCCAAAATGAATCGAGTTAGTCTTAAAATTTAAACACACTTAAATTTGTTTTTAAAAATCCGTCCCGAAAATGTACAAACACAATTGCTCTCTCCTACGCTTTTTTCAATACTAAGTAAATACAACCGAAAAGTTAAAATTTTTAAAAACTATATTCTAAAAAAATGTTCTTCTAGTTGACAAATAGGTTTTGGTGCCATAAAAATATTATCAAAATTTAAATTAAAAATTGACAAAACCTAAAAGTCATAAAAGTAAGCAAGCAATAATGATAAAGCAATAAGTGTTATTCTTTAAGCATTAAGCCTATAATTGTGTTACTTTCATGTACTGAAATATAAATATAAAATTAAACCCTCCAAGTTTTATCATATTTAAAACACTTAACATAAGATAATTAAACCAGTGATAGATATATGTACTTACAGTTTTCTTCATTTCAGAAGGCATACCGCGGCAAGTTTTTTCAAAAATATGTTCAGTGCTCTGCTTAATTTTAGGGTTTTTCAGTATGGTTTGGATTATATCAGCAGCCGATCTACACACTCCACATTTAGATACTTCTTCTACAAAGTAAAATAATAAATTACTTAGGATATTCATACAGGAATAAACTCTATATTATTAAAGTGTGTAACTTTTCGGAGAATTCCTCGGACACGTCAATTAAAACTTTTAATCGCGCATAGGAAAAATTAAATTTTTATTAAAATTCAAAAATGTCTTTATTAAAACCCATTAAACTTATTTTAAAAAATGTTGAAAATGCTGTCCATTGAGTTGTTGACAGGAACCTAACCGTAAATAAACCATTTTTTTACGTTCTGAATAGTTTCCGGCATAATAGGTTCACATTCACTCCTTATAAGATTTTTCAGAATATCAATATTTTCAAGTTTTGTAAAAAAAGGGTCATGTATCACAGCAGTCCCTCTCTGCAGCAGTGAGTAATTCACAACACTTCCTTTAATAGTGATTCAAGAGTCTTACTTAGTATAACATCTTATTAAAATAAAATTGGAATATACCTGGTGGTTCAATAATTATGTCTAAAAAACTTGATTCTAACATCTCCGAAGAGAAGGCCTATACAAATAAATATTAAATGGGCTTGTTGTATTCGTTTTACGTATTTCTTTATGTCAGGAAGATTTTCCATATTTTGCCGGACACCCCGTGTAAATTTGACGGAGAATCATAAAACCAGTTTTTTCATAAAATAGTCTGATAACTTTTAAATATTTTTTTCTTTAAACGTCAATAAATCCGTCATTACCCGACTGTGTGGGTGATCGCAAAGTTTCATTTTTCCTCTGCCGGAGCTTTACTTTTCACTTTCCTATCGGCGGAGGAAAAAGTGTTATCATAGCAACATAGATACAAACAAACAACAAAACAAGCATCAACAACTCAATATTTATTAAACTAAAATGTTTATTTATTACTTAATTGAATAAAAAAAGTACAATTTCAATATGCTGATTACACCAACTCCGCTGCGCGTCGTTCGTGTAACGGCAGCCGCGTGCGGAAAAATATCACTTTCCGCACTTGTTAGGAACAATATTTTGTCTACAAGCTAGAGGAAAAACCAACATAATTTTAAAGGTTTATGATTAAAATATTATTTATTAATGAAGGAATTTACATACTAATTATAATTATTAACATTTATAGTAAAAGTGCTGGTCGCGTTTTGCAAATTTATTGCTGACGCGAGTTGCTTTTCTGTAGAAAACGTTGACGGCGGCGGCGTTGGGTTCTTGATGAGCCAATCTTTTGCAACTATGGAAGTAGTTTCTTGAACCGAGAGGTTTAGTACATTGGAAGATGGCATTGACGGTTGTTTCAGTTTAGTGTAGAAGGTGTTCCGGTAAAATTGAGTATTATGTGTTGAATTCTCAAGGTTTCCTTTAGCGTCTGATGTAGACTTCCAGCCTCCAAGACGTTTAATGTTGGATATTTGTTCTCCGGAGTTTGCGAGAAATGTTGCAGAGGACCGGCGAAAGCTATGCCCAGTGTACAATTCCGGGTTAGGAAGTTTGAGATAGGCCGCTATTTCCGATGGCATTTTCCGAAGGTATTAATCCCGATACATTGTACTGTACACACTCCGTGTTTATAGTTCACAAAAAATCGCCTATGTGGTGTTGTCGACTTTCTTAAACTGGCATTGACATATTTTCTATATGGATTCAAAAATTTTCCATTTTCGGCATCTTCAGAAATGACAAAGCTTCTAGAGCTGTGATTTTTTGAGTCTGGGATGTGTATCAATACTAAATTTCCTTGTTCTTCAATATGGTCCAGACATATTTTTGTTAACTCCTCTCAACGACAAGCGCCCGCTAAGCCAAAAATCATAGCCACTTTTATATGTAACTAAGTATCATCTGGCGCTTCATCCATGAATTTCGATATTTCTTCTTTCAAAAAGACTTTAGTTTTTTTGGGTCTAAAACCAACGGTTTGTTTTTTAAGGTAGGCCGTCATTTTGAAAAACTTGCTTAAATCTATATTTTTCGTAACTTAATGATACATTTTAGCATAGAGTATCTAGACCATAATGTATTGGGTTTACATGTTTTTGATAAATAAGAGAAATAGGCCAGAAAAATCTCTTCTTTAAAAGACTTCACACCCTTACTTTGAAACCAGCTCTCAAACATAAATTCTTTTTCATACCTGTGCAAGATTTCATGGGCAGGAGATCTAAACTTGCTATTTCTGCTGCTTCGATAAATAATTGATGCTGGTAAATAGTGTCAGAATCAATTGAAAATGTTTCTCCAATTTGGTTGAAAAATGCGTGACAGAAAATTAATTTTTGATAGATGCAAACACAATTAATTGGTTGCTAAGGATTCTTTAATAATTTATATGGAGTTATTAAAAACAAGTATTTACACTTGGTAAATTAGGATTATTTTATTTTATTTAATAAATGTTATAAAAAGACTGCAAAATTACAGCAAAATTCAGTTTCTTCAAATATATAACTATTATAAGCAAAATTATGCATTATTTTATAATTAGATACTAATTTATGTTCCCAAAACTAAAAGATTTTACTTTTCGCACTAGTACGAAAAAGTGCTAATTTCCGCACGCAGATTAGTGCGGAAAAGTATAGTTTTCCGCACGCTTGTAGAAAAACTGCTTATCAATACGGAATATTAAAAAGCAATCGGAGACGCAATTGAAAAAAAAATGTTGACAGTGTCTACTGACAGCTTTATGTTACATTACTATAGCAACTATTCACCGACACCGGTCTAAGCCGCCTTGCAAACCCACTTATCTTTAATAAATATTACTATTAAAAATATATGTTTTTGCATTGATTTGTCCACGTTTGAAGAAAAAACAGCATATTTTATTTGGAGGAAAAGTTACTTCTCATGGCTTGCTCTCTATCACCAGCCTCTAAACAGGAATGTGCTATGAAAAGTATCACTTTTCCTCCATTCTTACCTCGTACAAATTCCAGTGGATGTTGTTGCGCACAGAATTTCATGTAGGAACAAATCGACTTGGGCTCCATAGCTTCTTGAAGTAGAATGATAACGGCGTCGGCATACTGATCAACAAATTTGTCGCAAGAAGTTTTGATTGTTCCGGGTAATACTTTACAGATACCATGAACAACATCTTTAATTTCATCCTAAAAATACCACAAGTTACTAAGAATATTTGAATAATATTCTTTCGAAATTTTAAAATTACTACGTCACTCAATAAGTCCCCGGTCTGACATATACAGGGTGTAAAAAGTCTAATGCTCACGATTTTAATGGGTGATAATGGAGCTCAAAACAAGTCAAAAGTTTATATGACATATGTGTCAAAACTTAACAAATTTTTGTCTAAACGATATCAAAGTTACAAACTTTGGTAGAAATTATTTCTGAAAAGCTTAACAATTGGCAACTTTCGTTAATCGCTTATCAGTAGATTCATTTAAAAAAAAAAACTAAGTTTTATATGTTTTAATCTACAAATAAAAAAATAATAATAATTTTCCTCAAGTTATAAATTTTAAAAACAAATGGCAGCAGCGCTACTCAGAAGCCTTGTGCGTGAACTCAAGTCAGTCGTACATTGGGCCTATTGGCGCGATATAATTCGATTATAATTCAAAATGTTTTTTAATCGGGAAAATATGCCGATATGTTATTAATTTACGGCGAGGCAAAGGACATTATGAGCAACTTATTTAAACTCACATGTAGCTGTTTCTTTTTTATATAATTAAAGGATTTTTATTCTTCAAGCAAAATTTAAAAGTGCTGTTTTAAAACATACAAATTTGTGCTCTTAAAATAGATATTTAGCTTAATTTTGTAGTAAGTACAATTATTTTTTAATTACAAGTAAAAACACCAAATAAAATAAAAGAAAAAAAAAACTAATTATTAAGCAGAAAAGGCTGGTACATAAAGAGCTGCGGATCTGCATACCGCCAAAAAAAAAAAAAAAAGAAAATGGGCCAAACAAAAAATTATTATTATTTACTCAAATTTAATTCCAAATTAAATATGAAAACAATTTGCAAGAAGTAATTTTTATTATTTTCTAATTTTCTTAAAGGTTCTGCAGCTCAACCGCAGTATGTAAATAAACATCTCTTTAAAAAAAGTGTAAATATGGAAAATTTCGACGTTCGACTCGATGTGATGAAGCGGGCGCGGTATTGCCAGATTTTTTAAACTTTGAAAAGCAATAATTCGAAAACAATTTACTTTTGATCCATGTGTTTTTGGCTTTTTTTGGCTTGATTTAAGCTCCACTATCGCCCATTAAAATCGTGAGCATTATACTTTTTACACCCTGTATATGGTACCACTATTGATATACCCATATGATTTCTGGATAGTACTAACTTTCAAACGATACATGTTAAAAGTTTATGACAATTCTAAGTTACAGTGGTTTTAGTGAAACAACTTTTGTTATTTTTAAAAGAATGGGTAAAAAATCATTTTGAAAAAGAAATTGTTTTTTATGGGAAGAAATATCGTTGAAGCCAAAAAGTGGCTTGATAAATGTTATGGCGACTCTGCGCCAGGGAAATCAACTTTTATTGACTGGTATGCTGAATTTAAACGCGGTCGTACAAACATTGATGATACTGAACGGTCTGGTCGTCCAAAATCGGCAGTTGTACCGGAAAACATAAGAAAGTCCACAAAACGTTTAGAAAAAATTGGTGTGGTTATTTACGTTGTGAAATTTATTTTAGTTTTGGTATCGCAGATTAATGGTAAGTTCGCATTTTTCTCAAAACAATGTTTTTCAAACTTTACTTCATCATATCCCGAGAACGGCTTGACCGATTTACTTCAAATTTATAAGGTTGACTCAGCCCATATAGACGCATGGAATGATCTATTATCACCCCCCAAAATTTAAAATATTTCTATATTTTTTTTGAACAAAAAGTTGACAAAAAATACATAAAATTTGAAATTTTTTGTTCCAAAATCTCTTAAAAAGCCAGTTTTCAAAATTTTCTTTTCATAATAGTTCCTTCTGTGTACTTAAGCTTAAAGATTAAAACGCCGCCGATTTTTTTATTTTCAGATAAGCCAATCAGCTAATTTCGTGTAGGGAGTGAGCGTCCATTTTTTCGAGGCAGGTGCCTTCAGAGCGCTATAACTTTGGTTCTAATGAATATTTTAAGCTAAAAGTTTATATGTATAGTCTTGAAACACTAATAAATAAATAATAAAAACTCCAAAGTTCTATCTCTTTATTTGTCCTCACAAAAAAATCCCAAAAAAAAACCATAAAAATCAGACCGTTAAACCAGAGACCCCCTTAAGCTGTTGTAAAGCTTAAGGGGAGGGGGCTTTTTTAAATATTTAATTTAATCTAATTTTCAGTAAGCATGCGGAATTTTCTGTTTCATTTTATTTTTAAGAATTACATTACTTACATCTGTCGACTTTTTTTTTAATGCGTCATCAATTTCCTTCATGATGAACTCACACAATATACACTTTTCATCTCCAAGATGTTCAACAGGGTGTCCGTTAATAGTATCATCATAGATTGCATTGGTTTCTGAAATATAGCATAGCATTTATTAGTCAATAGTGTTATAACAATACCATTTTATAATAAAAATACCACAGCCCAAACTGGTTTATAAAAATTGAAAAAAATCTCGATTTTAATTATTTTTTTAAAACCCAATTTTTGATATTATAAACCTACTAACCTGTATCAAATGCGATATATTTCTTTTCAGGCAATTCAATCTCGGATACCGGCGTTGCATCAGTACACAATTTAAGATAAACGCACACTTCTTGTGGTTTGAAATCGGCAATCAGCATTTCAACAAGTTCATCAGTATAGGTGTTGACAAAATC